>JANAVB010009599.1:1270446-1562946 GCA_029216955.1 Iris pallida
CATAAATGAATGCGATACACCCGAATCAAATAATACTGATGCTGGAAAAGAGTTAACGAGAATGGTACCTGCCACCACCTCACCTGATGCCAATTCTTTTGCTACGGTCAGAGCCATAGCTTGTCCCTGTCCTCTTGGTGCTGGTCCCCTCTGCTGGTGACCTCTTTGTCGGTTCTGAACTTGGGCTTTGACCTGAGAATACTATTGACCCTGAGGCGCTAACGGCCTCAGAGGATGGTACTATTGCTGCTGTTGCACTGGTGCTGATCCCCAAACCGAATGACTGGTTAGGGTTGATGAAAATGAACTGGCTCTATGTGGACATGACCTAATTTTGTGATCCAGCGCCCCACAAGCCATGCATAATCCCTGTGCTCTGCGACATTCTGATACCACGTGCCCAGGCTTCCCTTAATGAGAGCAGCCCATTACGAAAGATTGCTTCTGCTTCTGTTTGCTGAGGGTACATTGGAGTCAAGTGCTAAACCGATGAAACTTTGGTTGCCCTCCTAGGAGCTCCAATAGTCAACGCCCTAGCTGCCGGGGCCGGGGCTGATGACTGAGATAACTGTTCATAAGGTCTCTTCTATCCTCTAGTTCGATCTACTATCCTCTGGGAGGTATATTCATGCCGCCATACTGCTCGCATAACTGCATCAAATATCTGGTGCTCAAACTGCTCCACAGCTAAAATAATCTCTAGGTGGAGTCCCTGCTGAAATTGCTGCAATCGGTCCAATTCGGTCGCCACCAAGGTAGGAGAAAACCGACTAAGCCTAGAAAACTCGACCGCATATCCATCGACCGTCCTTTATATCTGCTTGAGATTAATAAACCTTGTTTGCAAATCATACTGAGCCACTGTATCAAAGTACTTCATCTAAAATTGGTCACTAAATACCGCCCACAAGACAGGCGTCACCAAACCAACAACTTGTATCACCTACCAGCTGCGGGGTAAGTCCAATAACTGTAGGCGCACAACGGTCACCTTCTCTTCCTCTAGAGTCCGAGCTGCCCCCAGAATAACCTCTATATTCTATATCCAAGCATCGGCAGCAATAGCATCTTCATTGCTGTAAAAGAAACGTGGGTTCATGCGCTTGAAGCTGTTAGCCGTATTGTTCTCCTGGTAACTGACTCTGCCCATAGCATCTTCTACTATCTGGTGTAGGGCATTGCCCCGACGATCTTATGATGCAAGCAAGTCCCGTATGAGTCTTACTAGGGCTCTATTGTCAGGCTCTACAGGTTGGACTGGCTGAACTTGTGGCTCTTGATCCCCGGAAGGCATGACTCGGGATGTTGCCTCTGAGTGTTGGGCTTGGTTCCTAGGTTGCTGCTGGTTCACTTGTTTTTGCTGGTTCTCTGGAGGTGCTCCACCCGGCTGATCGATAGGACCAGGAACAATGCCACTGAAGAAATGACATGGAGAACACTAAGGAAGGACTAGGATAGATCAAGGATATAAGCATTTATCAGGTCAAGAATCAGGGAGATTAGAAGGCACGAGTAGAGATCAATGATGAATGCTGATTGAGACATCTATTCGGCAAAACCCTCACACATCTTGATTTACATGACCTGCATGGACCACCACTTGAACCGTGTCATGTCCCAGAACCAGAATACTGGAGAGCGGGGGACAGACACAGCCAGCAACGTACATCGAAAGTGCAACTCATCTTGCAGTACGGTTATGGCTGTCTAGATGCATGAGGGTTTATCTACAAGCCAACCGTCTCTTATGGTCACGAACAAGCCTAGTGTCCCAATATCAAGCAAGCAAATAATTGTTACAATATGTTAGATCATCAGACATACAAAGTAAGGCATCCCAAATATTGCATATTCATATGATCATGAAGCTAATCATACAAAATGCGAAGACTAGCAAGAGTTAAGTCATACATGATCAACCCTAGGATTTGCTAATTATGTAACAGCCCTTAGGCAGACAGAAATTAAGTTTCAACACGAGCTAATACTTGCTCGACAGCTAAACGCCTCAAAAGAATAATTTATAATAGGGTGGGAGAGCAAAATAAGAAAACCCACTGTTGCCAGGGTTCGTCTAGTGTTCACCATCTGGCTGGAAGGCTGGAAGATCCTCGGGTGCTACTCCAAAATTTGGCCATACAAAACCAGCTGTGTCAAAACCCAGAAAGAGCAAGTGCCAGAAGGGAGGCTCCACTAAGGAACTAAAACCAGCATATTATAAACCGAAGAACAGATAAAGGATCATAATTAAATAATACGAAAGACAGAGCTAAAGGACAAGCTAGCTTGCATTAGGAAAATAAGAGCTGGAATATAATTTCTATGTTAATCATGAGGCAATCATTCAGACATGGCCAATCAAGTCCTATGGCTTGCTATCATTAGCTAACTAGGATTGTCACATGCCTAGTTACTAACAAGATGCAATTAAGATGTTCCTGCAGTCACAAGCCCTGTAGACTATATAGGTTATCTAAGCGGGAGTTACAAGAGTTTATCAAGAATTAAGAGAATTTTAGTTAACTTGGAGTGCAACACATGACAGTGTGCTAGAAATGCGCCCTACTCGACGGCAGGCTACAAGTCCACAGGTGTGGCCGGAATAACGGGATCGCCTGTAACTGAAAAATCTCTCTATATAAAGTATATGATCAATCTAGTCGTTAACCTAGTTAGATTCATTATGAATCCCTGACCGTGGTAACCAGGAATCCATATCCTAGACATGATGCAAGACGAAATAAGTAGCTTGTACAGGCACAATCAACCACGGAGTCAAGACAAGTGTTACACTTAGCAAGTCAGGATTGGCTGTCGCAAGAGTAATCAAGATTATATATGTTATGGCAGGTTTACTTGTCATGTCAAGAGTACTTGTTAGGAGTGCGCCTCGACAGGCCATAATCAAGATTATCAAGATGGGATCATATTATCATGTTCAAGCAAGTTACTAGCTCAGATTACCAAGTTGTCAAGTCGGGACGTCGTAATTTAGGTCAAGTGCGTAAAACATGCCACGAAGATCAAAACTATGATTAAAATTATTAATCGCATATGAACTCCAATTAAGGTGAAATAAGAAGATTCTTGAAGCCATGACAAAGATCTACAACTTTCATGTTTTGAGTTTTACGAGATTATAGCAACAAAACAGCTTACGCAGGCAAAAACATCCATTCGCGCGCGGGTGCATAGGGCGCACGGGTAGAACTGCCCACAGCGCACGGGGAGTGAGACCACGGCCCACAGGCATGCGGTAGAAAATTGTGCAGGCACGCGGTGCAAAGTGCACGGGTGCTCGATGTACATGGCGTAGAGGTATGGCGTGCAGGTGCGCGGCATAATATTGTGTAGGCACGCGGTGCGCGAAACATGCAGTCATGCGGTTGTACGGAGAGCCGGACGCAGAGGCACGACGCACAGGCGTGCAGAAGAAAATTGCGTAGGCGTGCGGTAGGTTCACGACACGCAGGTCGTACGGCAAAAAATTGCGCAGGCGCACGGTACGCGAAACGCACAGTGCACGGGTGCACAGCACGCAGGGTACTGGTGCACATCGCGCAGGCGTGTGCGGCACGCGAAGTGCGCACGCGGCACTGATCATCGTCCCGACAGCACCGAAGGTGAGGGGAACTCATGAACACGAAAAATGCCATAACTTCTTCAAACGAAGTCAAAATCAAGCAGTTCAAAAGCCAAAATTAGATAGAATGAGATTTCCTACAACATGGAACCATTAGATTTCAGAAGTAACAAACTTTAAGAGATCAAAACCAAGAAAACAAGAAAAGTCATAAAGCTTAGATCTACACAAATTTATCCATCAAAACCAAAAATGTCAAGTTCTAAAGATGCTTAGAATCAAGCAAGGAAGAGAATAAAACAATAAAACTTGAGATCCATCATAAAGCAAGTTGCACTAGTCTAGGGCTTGGTAGGTGGGAGGAGTAAATAAAAAAGAAGAAGATGAAAAGTAAATGGTGATAATAGAGGAGAGAGAGAGGAGTTGTTTTTTATACCAATCCTCTTCATCTCAAACCAACCCAAACAAACCAAGCCAAGCCAAGTCAAGTCAAGTCATGTTGAACCAAACCAAATATAAACTAGACAAGGTTAAGAAAGACAAGTCAAAATATGGGTCAGCTCTCAAATGTTAGAAATCCATACACGTATACTGAAAATACATATAACGAAAAATGTGAGTGACAGATTTTATGATTTAAGATCATGATTTGGTAGCGATATGTCTTGACTCATTAGATAAAGGCATATTGGGAAATGACGATCGAATAATCTTAGAAGTAGATGAAGTTGAGTAAGATGAATACCTTGACTTCCTTAAGGAATTGATTTTTCTATCCTAGTAGAAAATATTGATTCCCATATCCTTGAATCGTTCATTAAATTCAATATCACTAAATTTTGATTCACCTTGACATTGACCAATCGATTTTGGTCATCTTCTTTATCGTGCCAAGGTTCTTGAATATTGACTATACTCAAGTGATTTAAATTTCATGTGTGGCCTAGATTTCCATCCTTTTATTGCTCATACTCAATTTACCTATTAGGCAATTTGTAATCCGCATGAACTTCATATTTTTCATGTTTCTACAAGACCCCCTTCAAAGTTTTCAAATTGCAAATTTGGAATACTTTGAATAAGAAGCATGAAAAATATGCCAAGTCGTAGAGAGTCTTCAAGTTGTAGGAAGTGGTTTTTGAACTTGAGTCATAGAGACGTACTGAACCGCTGAACAAATCTTGAGTCACAGGGACGCTTTGAGCCGCAGAGAGTTTGCCAATTGTCACTGCTGCATTTAATGATCTTGATTCGATTTCGGATTTGGGATATCTTTTTTTGAGATAAAGCTGACGGTTACTAGGGATAAAATCCCCAAACGTCATTATTATCTTTAATGATCTCGAAAATCGAAGCGACACCCTTTATGGAACCTCTATAAATATGAGTGATTTTGAAGAGAAGTTTTTTTCTCTTTCTACCTCCTTCTCTTTCATCTTCGTCTTCCTGTCTTCAATGGCTCCCAAAGCTTCCAAGTCGACTGCGGCCAAAGAAAAGGGGCTTACTTCTCCATCGAGGGCGGCGGACTCCTCTTCCACTCACTCCGACGTGCACCCTCCCATCAAAGGTAATAATACTGGGGAGACGATGGCTATGTCGTGCTATATCGCTTTTTGTGCAATAATCTTTGGTCGATGCGTGCCCTATCTCAGTAGAACCATATGTGTTCTGTATGATAGGGCCGTATAAGCTGAGTCGCATAAGTGCTACATAAATGACTCAGGATTGAACTTCATCAATGCTGCATGATTGTGTCATATAAGTGTCTCCTGTATGAGCCACATGGGTATTTCACATCTCGAGTCGTAGGAGACGCTTCGAGTCTAAGCCGCCTCCGTGCCTCATTACTGAGCTGCATGAAATACTCTATATCTGGGCCGCATAAATGTCTTATGAGCACTCTTTTTGGGCAGCCTAAGTGTCCCCACTGTGCCGCATGAGCATGCGACCTAACCGCATGCATCTCATGTCGTAGAAGTCTTCATTTTGGTCGAATGAATTTCTAACTTTTATTTCTCTTCTGTCTTTTACAGTGGACTTGCCTTTAGCTCCCTCGGAGGAACTCTTGATAGGATATGTCCAATCTGGGTTGGGTGTGAGACTCGACCAAATAGTCGATCGTGTGTCGACTCAGATTACCCGAAATTAGCCTGAAGACAGGTTAAGGGAGATCAGGAACTAGTCGTTCTTTTACTTACTCAGTATGATGAATTCTGGGAAGCTAGGAGGCATTCATCTGAAGCCCTCCTTTTTGTTTGGAGATGCTATAGTTGTCTCAAATCCTTACGCCTTGGAGCTTTTTGAGAACTGGGATTTTCTTTCTATTGAGCTATCGATCCATCTTCCTCAGATGGAATGCCACTTCTCTCTGTCAAGTTTCAACATGGTGCCTATCGAAAGGCGAATGGCGAACCCCATTATTCAGGACCGGCAAGCCATCTTCATAGGCAACATCCACTATAATAGACGAGTGCGGTCGGCGGTCGCGACCAGAAAGTCGATCAATTGTTCCGTCGTCGGGCTGGCCACTAGTAGTTTTATAAACGATCTAAGGCCCAATATTTGGCTCACTGAGGCTGACACCTACCTGAACCAAATTGCCCGTAACAGATCATATCCCACGGGCAGACTGTCGCTGCAGAATTGGATGAGTCGCTCCCCTTTGTGGGTCAACTTGACGCTCTCGATCCTGTCGACCTATGGAGATATTTTACAGCAGCTCGGCCTCTATTATGCCATAATAGGCACTTGCTATGGTCTCCTTGTGAACGCCAAGTTGTTCATAGCGCTCCTCGAGATGTACAATTGTCGTACGAAGACCTTTTATAAACCTGCTGGGGAGATGGGGCTCGCCCTTCACGAGATGCATGACGTCTCTAAATTGCCCTGGAGGGACAAAGTTTATGAGTATACTCCCATAAATGACAAGTTTGATGAATTAGAGTGACGGTTTCCCGGGTTCATTGCCGTTTATCGGGAAGTGTTATGTCATCATAGCACTTGTCAATAAATGTCAAAGAAGAAGGATGAGAGTTCTGAGGGGACCCTTCCTCATACGAAGGCCTGGGTTAGTTACTTGTTCAACCTTGGCACCTCGGGCCGGGTTGTCCCTCGGATCCCCCAGACCCATGCGGAAGTGGATGCTCAGGTGCAAAGCGCTAAGTGAACCAAAGCTTCTGGTGACAGATTCGAAAGTCAATCCGATACATTCACCTACTTCTATCCGGATACCCAACCCTTGTCCCATAAAGCCATCTTGGCCAGATTTCTGATGATATGGCTGAGGATTTGTGTGGTCTCAGGAGGTGCTGGTTCGATTGAGAGAATCAGCCGTAATCTGATCCTTTCTGCTGTCAAGTTAGTTTTCGAAGGCAGATTAGCTCTACTTCCAGCCATGGTGTGCAGCATCCATCGGGGTCTTCGTCTGTTTGTAACCACAATGATAGCTCGTGATGTTACGAAGAATTTCTACCGAATTGAGCTACTCTATTATTATCTGATGGGATGGCTGTTAATGTATTGCCCTTCTCTGATGCGACCTGGCCCTGAGGGGAACGCGACGATTCATGATGCATTCATTTATAAATATCATGATATACCTTAGACCTGTTAGACCACGCCCGAATGCTGTGTTATGCTCGTGCAGGTGGATAGCTATTTCTTCTTTGTGTCAGTCCCGCCTTTTACTGATGAGGAAACGAGGCGTCTTTATCTCGATGGAAGTATCGCGCCCCAGGTTTTATCTGAGAAGATGTTCCGTTGGTTGCAGAATATCCGTCCTGCGGATCTGGTGTACCGCAACCGTAATGTTGCCTTTTTGGAACCTTATTTGCCCAGCCGGTATTCTAGACAATTCGGGTATTATCAATTGTTTTTAGATAACCTGAATCCATTCTTAGGTTATGAGGGCAGCATCCTAGATGGTATTCGGGCCTGGCATTATTACAGTGCTGTCTTTACCCAAACCATCTTCTCTCTTCTTGATACTAGGGATGTAGTGCGCATCTCGTACATAGAAGCCCTTTACCACGTTTCCGTGAATGGGCCTCCCCACAATTTCGATGCGAGTACCAGTTTTATAACCGGTACTAGGCTGGCGAAAAAAGTGTGAGGGGTCCAAAAAGAGGAATAGGGCGGGGAAGATGAAGGCCGTTGCAGCCTCTGATTTTGATTCTACCGACACAGAAGAGGAGGATGAATACAACGATATGTTGCCTCCTGCGACTACTCTGGTGATGCGCCTGCCTTCCCCTGTGTCGAGCCCTTTGCCTAAACGAAGTAAGCGCGGACCATCTGTTGCTAACTGGCCTTGTTCTCAAAAGCGGGTCACATTTAAGACTCGAGGTTCTGATCATACGGGAGAGGGCAGTGATACTGAAGCGCTCCCGGAGGTAAATTTTATTCCGGCCGACTACCACGTTACTTCAGGTATTTTATCTGATTATTTCTCTTTGATTCTTTCGTACAGACTATTGAAGACATAAATCCTCCGGTGCCCGGTGCTGCGTTTGAGACTTCTCCAGTTATGAGTACTCTGTTCGAAGGGGGCGCCATTTTTACAGAATTGAATGTTGCGGCTGTGAGGTCACGATTGGTCATAACCGACTCAGCTTTACCTCCTTTTGGATTGACTGGGATTGGAGCGACAAATATAAGTAATTCAGCTGTTGCTGTTGAAAGGGGATACAGGGGCAGTGGGAAGAATCATGACTGTCTAGAGCGGGTCGCGGACTCCTCCGCCCTCCCCTGGTAAGCTATGTCATATTCTTACTGACGAGTAGGTTTATTTGCTCTTTCTTCATATTCTTCGAGTCAAGTTGATGGTTGGTTATTTTGGACCTACATGCCCTGTCTCTCCGCTAACGATAGTGGATATGACCGTGAAGGAGGGGATAGCGGAGGACGTTGGGGCAGACCTCCTTCCGAAGAGAAAAAATGGACCTCTCCTCCACAAATTGAAAAGAACCCGGCTGAGCTGAGTTCTGAGCATCTTCTACCACCGACGACAGAGACGGTGCTTCCTATGCCAGCATCAGTGGGCGCAGGGTTGTCTGAAGCTGCCTCTTTCCCGGAGACTGAACTTGCCGCTCTGCCTAGTCTTCAGCTTCTTCGGGTTACGGAAGAGGAGATCACTGCTGTGCAGGAGTACACAGAACAACTCAGAGGTGAACACAAAACAACTCAAAGGTAATGAGGCTAATCAGTGCCTAATCCAGTTGCAGAAATTGTGGCAAGCTGATATGTCTGTTGTGGTAGAGCAGGAACATGCTTTCCTTATATCAGCCGTAGAAAAGGTAAAAATTATCTGAGAGACGACTAGGCCCTCCTTGGAGAAGGACATCCAGGAGCTGTCTTTCAAGTATGCAAAGCTGAGTCGGGAGGGAGAGACTTTCTTTACCCGTGAGGAGACTATTACTCGAGCTATGGCCGAAACTAACGATCAGCTCCTCCAGCTCCAGGCTAGGTTAAAATCTCTGGAGGCTGAGCTCCATGTCACCCGTCAAGAGGGTGGAAAGATCTGGTAGGAAACTGATGAAGTTACCCGAGCATCTGCTGCTCTTGAAGGAGCATTGAAGAAATTAGAAGAAAACTGGCAGGTTCATGCGCATCTGGAGGATGCCGAAAGGTTATCCCAGGAAGCTGAACGCCGAGTCAAACTGAGAATTGAGCGCTCAACTGCAAAGCTGGAGGACACCCTTAACAAGTTGTGCGTCGCTGACGAGTAGTGGATTTTGCTCTTCGTCTTTTTTTTGACAGAGCAGAATAGATTCACTCCTCTCTGATGAGCTTGTAATGACATTTTGATTGATGAATATCCCCTGGAGGACTTTTTTGTGGACCTATTGCCTATTGGTGCATTTGAAAATACGAGCAAATAGATTTGAAAAGATATTTTGTGGACCTACTACTCTATGATACTCCGATGGTACGAGTAATAGATTAGGGCAATTTTTGGGGACTTATTACCATTTTTGTGTACTGGCGATGCGAGTACTGATAATAAGTGGAGAGAAAAAAATTGACATATTTACTCAGAGGTAATGAGGATATGATAAATATGGGTCTGAAGTATGGCCTTCCTACTCAAAGGTAATGAGGACATGGTAGGAATAGACCAGATGGGAGTACACAGAACAACTCAGAGGTGTTATCAACGTGAAAGTTTGATGTATTAAGCGATTTGTTTGTGATGGACGAGAAAAATAACTCAGAGGTAATATGGACGTGGTTGCTTTTTTCCATTAGGGAGTTTTGTGGACATATTACCCTTTTTGTGCACTGATGGTGCGAGCAAGAGATTATGATAAGTTGTATGGACCTATTATCCATCTGCGCACTGGTGGTGCGGTTAAATAGATTTTGAAGCAGAACCCCACAGGGGTGATATGGTCGTTATATATGGTGGTCGAAGCATCAAAGCAAAAGTTCAGAGGTATCAATACACATGATTTGTCACTCGGAGAGATGCAATGCGAGTTCCCTTGGAGGAGGGGGAACAGAGAGTAAGTTCTGGGGTACCTGATGTACATAACTCGACACTCTAGATACATATATATATTCTTTTTTTTGGCAGCCTTTTATTGATGGGGTATGGAACTCCGTCCATGAGGATCAGGAGAGGTACCATCCATCTGTGTCGCAAGGTATTCGGCGAGCTCTACGTCCTCTTCGGCTACCCCCTGCGATCCCAAAGGTTGGGATGCCATCTTGGGCAACTTGACCACCAAGGGTCAAATTTGAAACATTGGCTTGCTCGAGAATGTCGGATCGGCTTTTAATTGTCGACTCGTCTTGGAAAGCTTGGCAGGGGGTTCTGTGTCTTCCGATGATCTTCAAATGGATTTTGGTAACTGGATCACCATCGACCCTGTGATGGGCTTTGGCTTTTGAATTTGGGCATCGAATGACCTTTGGTTCCGGCTGCGTAGCTTGAATGAGAGAACTAGGTGCCTCTTCATGTATGGTTGCAATAAGGGGTACGACTTTGCCATGTTTACGAGTCTGGAGGTAAATTATCGAGGGTTTCTCTGGCTTTGTGATGGTTTCCAATTTGTTGGTGATGTATTTCTTGGATTCCTTGTATAAACAAGCCTCCGAAGAATAACAAGGCTCAACTCCTTTGAAGGGATCGATGTCGGCAAATTCGGTCTTCACGGAACCGTATTTACTGACATATTTGAAACACTCGTGAAGGGTAGATGGCACGATCATATAGTCATGCAACTACGGACGTCCCAGGAGAATATTATAGGAGGTGTCTACATCTATGACGTAGCAGGTAACTTCCGTCTTGAGGTCACCAATCTGGCTCTTCAACCGGATCTTCCCTAGGGGATAGATTCTTACCGAGTTAAACCCGCTAATAGCAGTGTTGGTTACTGCTAGCCGTTGCATAGGGATGCCAAGAAGTTGGAGCAGGCTTTTCGGGACGATGCTTATTGACGAGCCCGGGTCGATATGCATCCTATCCACCTTGATGTCGCCTATGTATCCAATGTAGTACAAGGGGCGATCATGTAAGTTGGTCTTAATCAACATGTCCTGCGGAGTAAATACGATGTTGGGCATTGCATCTGTGCTACCACCGTCCTGTAGATCTGCTGGAGGGTCTTCCCCGGGAGGCTTGACCTGAGCTAAGTAGGCAACAAAATTCTGGAATGCTTCGCTTAATACAATACGAAGATCCTTGAAGAGCCTTAGGAGTTCGTATAGCGACAACTTTGTTAGCGTATTAGCCAATTGTGCTAATATATCAAAGTTGTAAGGTCGTTTCAGTCACTGCAGTGCATCATTACGGAGTGGCTTGTCGAAGCGGGTCTCCCTTATCTTGGACTTATCTGCCAGCGGAGGATGAGATGGACTTAAAACATCAGGAGGAGGCAACATTGCTAGTTGAAGATCTTCATCTGGACTATCCTGTGCGGGCTGGACTTGCACTCCAGACCGGGTAACAACTTCTGCGGCTTCTTCAGCTTCAGCTAAAATTGTGTGGCAGGCTCTAGACTTCTGCCCTTCTTCTTGTTGGGAGGGGATGACACCCCCTGGGTAACTTCAGGCACCAAGTATGGATGCACCCACATGATCTTTCCTCGCGATATGGTGAGGGATACCAATCCAGATGTCTGGCTCCGGGCGGGTAGAAGATTAGTAACTTCCATCGTTGCCCGAGGGAAAGGTATTACCCCGTCAGGAGTGCTTGTTGGAAGGAAGTCATTGGACTGAATAGATACCATGTTCACCGCCACAGTAACCTCTTCAAACTCTATCGATAGAGCTTTGGAGTCGATAAGACTCTGGATGTACCGCTTCAATTGAAAGCAATCCTGGGTGGCCTGATGGACATAGCGGTAGAAGTGACAGTACTTTGGGTCCTCCATTTCTGCTGCTCGGTGATCGTGCCTTGGTGGTGGGAGCTGGATCCTACCCCCTTGCAAGAGCATATCGAAGATAGATTTGACATGACTATCTTCGAACGGGTAATGATCTTGGGCCACTGACCTTCCGCCTGTTTTTGTTCAGGCTTCTGAGTCGCATCAGTGACCAAGGCCTGCTTGCCCTTATTGTCCCGGTTGGTGGTGGTGCCACTGTTGTTGTTACTGGAGGTGGGACCAGGACGTCTGTCCTTGTCTTATCTGTCTGGGATGTGTAACCCCAGCTGGCGGGCCTTCTTCTATTTTTCCTCCGCGTTGGTAGCACTTATGATGAAAGTCGTCTAGTCTCTGAACTGATCGTCTCCATCCAGAGGCTAATTGCAGGGAGCAACTTCTTCTGGCATATTTCAATTAGGGAGCTCTCGGGATTTCCTTGGGGCAATCTCATCGTGGTTTGGCAGAACCGCTTGATATAGTTCCTTGTCAGCTCCCTCTCTCACTGGACGACATACATGAAAGATGACATCGTCATATGATTGTTTGCCATTGATTATAAAAGAACAGAATAATTATATGGGAGGACTGTACTTTTACTTCATAATACAAACTCGCTCGTACAAAGAAATCCTAGGGACGAAAACCTAGGTACAGCAGTCTAAGTACGATTGTTTAGTTTTGATTCTGGGGGGTAACGATAGAGGCTCGGGAAAGCGACGACCGCTCTGCCTTACTCCTTGGACGATCAGACGTAGCTTTGGCTCCGGTAAAGAACTGCTCTCAAGTTGGGAAGACTCTTCTATGCGCACCTTTGTCTCTTTGTGTGTCCAGCCTGGTAGATAATATCTCTTTCGCAAGGGAATAACACCTTGCTATATTTTTTTGGTTTTGGATCGGGGATCTTTTGCAAGGGAATGACACCTTGCTATTTATAGGAGTGATGTGTCATCATTAGGGTTTGCAATGATTACCCTAAAAAGTCGGCGGCTTGGGGATTTAATTGCCATTTTACTTGATCCTATTTTGTTGGCAATTAATCTGGCCCACTAATCTTGATTGTAGTGGATCTGGAAAATTAATGCTGATTGTGTCAAATCCGTATAGGCATTTAATGTTGATTGTTATGAATCTTGGTAAGCTCGGATCTCCTGCCACGTGTCGCGATTACAATAAATCTGCTTTGATTAGGGTAATTATGATAATTGTACTAAATCTAGTCGTCGTGATTTGTTGATGACTCTTGATTGATTTAGTGCCACGTGGGAAACTGATCTTCTGCCACGTGTCAAAGCCGCATGAGGGTAGCTTCTTAAGTTCTGAACCGCATAAAAATGGCAGCCGTATAGGTGTAGCCTCCGATATCTGAGCCGCATGGGGGTGGTTTCCAATTGAGCAGCATAGGACTAACCACGTGTCAAGGCTGCATGGGCGTGACTTCTCGATGTTTGAGCCGCATGGAGATGATCCCCATGATCCTTGCCGTATGAGAACAGCGGCCGCATGGGGTGACTGTTCATAGTTTGAGCCGCATGACGGAGGTCTTCACGTTCCAAGCCGTATGTGAGCATCAGCCGCATAGGGTGGTGGCAGCCGCATGAGGAGCTTTGTAGTTGGTGGATCGTACCAGCTGTAAAGGGGATTTTCTTTGTTTCTCGAGAAATATGCCGTCATGTCATCATTTTAGCTTTAATGTCAGAGTTACTTTACGTCAGAGCATTTAATGGGAGCGGTCACTTTATGGCCAGCTGTAAAGGCAAGCTGCATAGGGTCACGTGATCTTTGCCTGAGCCGCATGAGGCTTATTGAAGAGTTTCTGAGCCGCATGAGGCATCTGATAGATACCTGAGCCGCATGAGGCTCCTTCTGCTTTAAGCCGCATGGGCTTCTTCTGTTTTGAGCCGCATGGGCTTCTTCTGTTCTTTTTTATGCTTCTACAAGACCCCCTTCAAAGTTTTCAATTTGAAAAATTAGAATAATTTGAATAAGAAGCATGGTTATATGAGCTCCGCTGGCTGCATAAGATGTTCTTGGCCGTATGGCTTGTCTGGCCGCATGGCTTGTCTGACCGTACAAACTCCATAGCCGCATGAACTGCTCTGGCCGCATGGATCGCTTCTGGTCGCATGATGTTCTCTCTGCCATGTAGGCGGCATTAATTGCTCTTGATCTGTTATGATTTGGAGCCGTCGTTAGGGGGAATCCCAAGAGTCGGTTCACTAAATATTTGGATTTCGTGCTTTGATGAATCTTCTTTATGAGAGAGGGGACGAAATCCGAGGAGTCGGTTTTGCCTGCAGCACACGACCCGAAGCGGTTTATCGGTCCACGTGCCCCCCTATGCCTACCTATAAATAGGTTGCTGTTAGGACAGAGAAACTCCTTTGCCTTCTTTTGTCTTCCTCTTCTCTTGTCCTAAGCTGCTACTGTCCTTCCTTCTCCGATTATCATCGACAATGGCCCCCAAAGCTTGCACAGCCGCTGCAAAGGAAAAGGGTGTGGCTTCTTCGTCATCCCCGGTGCCTGAAGTCCACCCCGACGTTCATTCCCCCATTGCTTGTAAGGGTTAGGGCAGATCGTATCTTTTGAAACAAAGACGACTCTGTTGCATGCTTTATGCACAAGCCTTTAATGAGTTCCTCGTTCTCGTCGGCTCTGTTCAATTTATGTGAACCACATGTGTGTCCCATGTCCGAGCCGCATGGGGTATATCCTACGTCCGAGCTGCATGGGAGTTGTCTAGTGGCCGCCCAGACGTTTCACAAACTTGATCGCAGGATGACCCTTTGAACAGAGCCGCATGAGTGCCTCTCAAATAGGACCGCATAAGTTCGTCTGAATTGGGCCGCATGAGGCTGTGCTGCATCGAGCCGTATGAGCTCCCTTGAAATGAGCGCATAATGCTCCACTAAGTAGAATCGCATAAGCCCACGTTAAGCAGAGCCGCATAGGCATACGCTACTCGGTGCCGCATAAGCTCGTTTTGAAATAGAGCCTTGTAAGCTTGTCTCTAAAAGCCGCATAAACTTATGTAAGCCAAAGCACATAATAGTTTCGTTTTAGCCATATTTTGATTTGTTTCTTTCTTTCCTTCTTCAGTGAATCTGCTAGTGAATGTTGCTGGGGAACTACTGGTGGGGCGCGCCCAATCTGCTATGGGCTATAGGTACGATCATATAGTCGAGTATATGACGAACCAGCTTCCAAAAGAGCCTTTGGGGAGGCTAAATGCTATCAAGAAGCAGTACTTTCACTTCCTCTGCACCATGATAAACTCGGGGCAATTGGATGGGGAATACTTGAAGCCTGCGTTCGTCTTTGGGGATGCTTTGTCTGTGAAGAACACCCTGGCGCTGGATATATCCGAAAGCTGGGACTTCACTCTTGATGAGATGGAGATCCATATCCCTCCGATAGAGCGTCATTTTCCTCTGTCTTGGTTCAATATGCTACCGTTAGACAGAAAGATGATAGACTCGTTGACTCCCAACAAGTCGGGGATGTTTGTGGGAAACATCCATTACAACAGGAATTTGGGGTCAACGTATCCGAGAAAGGAACCAGTCAGCCGGTACGTGATGGGACTTGCTCCGGGTACCTTCATAAATATAACGGGTCCCAATTTCACATTCATCCAGGATGATACCTTCTTGAACCAGCTTGCTCGAAAAAGGTCTTATCCCGTTGGCCGGTTGGCATTGGTGATTGGATAAACCCTATCCCTTCATGGGCCAACTTGACCACATGGATTCTGCGGAAGTATGAGGCTTTCCTGCGTGAGATCGGCCTTTATCACGTCATTCGGGGCACCTGTCATGGTCTGCCCATAAATAAACTGTTGTTCATGGCCCTCCTGGAGATGTTCAACCGGAGGACGGGTACTTTCTTTATGCCAGGAGGGGAGCTGGGACTTGCTCTCCATGAGATGTACGTTGTCTCCAAGATGCCCTGGGGGGAGGAAGTCTTTGAAGTGTACACCCCTACGAGCGAAGAGCTCGAAGATTTGGATCGGCAGTTTTCGGGCTTTGTTGCCGTGTATCGGGAATTGTTATGTCACCACAGTACTTGTCATCAGACGGCTATCAAGAAAGACGGTAGCTCGAAAGGGAGCACTCCTCACACCACCACTTGGATCGTATATCTTTTCACACTCGGCGCCTCAGGCTGGGTTTCTTCCCGAGATCCTCAGACTCATACGGAGGTACAACACTTGGTGTCGACTGCAAAGAGATCGAGGTCTACGGGCGACACCTTTGGGAGTAAGACTGACTCCTTTAGTTATTTTTACCATGGTTCTCAGCGACTGTCGAAGAAGGCGCTCCTTGCGGGATTCCTGATGGTGTGGCTGCGGAACTGGGTAGTCTCCGGAGGGACGGGTTCTATTGAGAGGATCAGTCGCCAATTTATCCTTCCCACCGTAAAACTGGTTTTTAGGGTCAAATTGGCCCTTCTTCCGGCCATGGTGTACAACATACACCATGGCCTTCACGCCTTTTCATCTAAAATCATCGCCCGTGACACGGCGATGGATTTCGAGCACGTAGAACTGCCATTCCATTATCTAATGGGGTGGTTGTTAATGCACTGCCGGTCTTTGATGAGGCCTGAAGGAGAAGATGGCATTACGGCTGATGACGCTTTCATTTACCGATTCCACCATCAGCCCTGGGAGTACAACACCATGCCAGCCTGTCGGAGAGCGCTGGCGAGAGTGGACGGATACGACTTTTTTGTGTTCGTACCTCGTTTTACTGCTGAAGAGGTGAGGAGCGCACATGTTGATGGTACCGAACCCCCTCTCCTCTTATCTGAAAAAATGCTCCTTTGGCTATGTAATATCCGCCCAGCGTACCTGGTATATCATAATCGCAACAACGTCTACTTGGAGCCCTACTTGCCTAGCAGGTTTTCTTGCCAGTTCGGGTATAGCCAACTATTTTTGGACAGTCCTTGCTCTTGCCTGGGCTTTGAAGGTAGCGTCCTGGACGGTATCAGGACATGGCATTATTACGACATGGTTCATACTCGAACCACCTTTTCAGTCCCTGATGGCGAGGTGCCAGGGGAGATTTTATATATGGCGGCCTTATATCATGTTACAGCGAACAAGCCTCTCGTCAGTTTCGATCCGAGTACCAGTTTTATCGTGGGTACTGGCTTGGAGGAGAAGCCCCAGGGGTCTAAGAAAAGGATGAGAAAGGCGAATATAGTTCCCATGCCTGACTTGGAGTCCACCACTGTGGACGAAGAGAATGATGAACATGATACAGATAACTTTTCCCTTCTGGTAGAAGATGTTGGGGCGGATCAGCCGCCTATTATGTCAGATGAGATGGTGGAGGATCAGCCGTCTGTCGCACCTGGTCCTGTACGGAAACATAGCAGGCAAATCTCCCCTGTTGGCGATATTCCTTACTCCCAGAAACGGGCTGCGACCAGGCGTCGCAAGTTAACTATAAAGGAGAGAAGCAAGGACGTCGACCCCGCTTCATAGGTAAATCAAGCTACTATTTTCTTTATTCAGTTCTCCCTTTCTCCTGGACTTTGACCTTAATCATTTTCCTTTCCTCTCGTAGGCGTCAGAAGAAGAGGAATCTCGCGAACCGACCACTATTTCTGAAGTCGATCCAGCCCTGAACACCTTGATCAATGACATGTGTGCCAGGATTATTTCTGCCGGGGCTCTCTCGATTGCGGCTGAGGGATCTCACGGTGCTGAGGTCGCGACTCGAGATGACGGGGGCTCCGATGAACCTGTCCCCGAAACTGCTGAATTCCATCAAGGTGACGCTGACCCAGTCGTACCTCCTTCCGAGGTGGCTGGGGAAGAAGACCCAGCCGGATTCAGCTTGGGGGTTACCGGTGAGGTGACTATGGCGGTTATGAGCGAATCTCAGTCTCCATAACCCTCCCTTGGTAAGATAAGCCAAATTTTGACTAATGAGGAGGCCCATTCGCTCTATTATCACATCCTTCGGGTTAAGTTGATTGATGGTTGCTCTGGACATACAGGTCCTGCCCTTTCAGTGTCGATGACGGACATTGTTAAGGTAGGCTCTACTAACGGGGATTTGGTGGAAGGGAGCGTGCCCCCTCCTCTTTCGTCTTATCTTGAGGGGCCTTCCGCCGGATCGAGTTCGAAAGGTCATATGGCGGCCCAGCCTGGACAGGGAGCAATGGTCCCTGCATCTTCCTCTGCTCGTATGACTTTCGGGGTTGACCTCTCAGCTTTACCGAGTATCCAGATTGTTCAGGCCACGGAGGAAGAATTGGCAGCTGTTCAAGCGTCCTTTTGCTTAGAATTTATTTCCCTTGTGGCGGGGGCGGCAAGTTCTGTTGCATCTTCTTCGACACTGCCAGCCACACTTCCTTTGACACCGTCCTCTACGGAAGTTCTGGATAAGGTGTCGCAGGATTTGGTTGATAGTTTCTACCGCCCTTTGAAGAGAGGAGTAAAAGCTGCTGTGGAGTGGGGGACCCCTTTCGCTTTGTCCCAGCAATACGCCCGGGGCCAAATTGACATTCTCAAAACCCTTCCTGGCGGGGAAGGGATAGCTGCGCTCCTGGAGCCCAAACTGTTGGAGGCTGATCAGCTTGTGGCACAATTTCAAGTACTGCGACAAGCTGATTTATCTGCAGCAATTGATCAGGAGCGGGGGTTCCTCACCACCGCCATGGAGAAGATAAGGCTGGCGCGAGAAGCATCTAAGCCAGTTATAATAAAGGACCTTGGCGACCTGTCCCTCTTGTACGACCAGCTGAGCCACCGGAGCGAGGTTTACAGGGCTCGGGAAGCGGCCGCCTCCTAGGAAGTAAACGATACAAGGGAGCAGATTCTCGAACTTCAGAAGAAGCTGGCCTTCTTGGAGTCTGAGCTTGAAGCTTCTCGTGCGGACAAAGAGCTGATTATTCAGGATGCCGACAGGATTTCCAGAGCTTCTGCCAACCTGGAACGTGCTCTGAAGAAGTTTGAGGAGGGCTGGCAGGCTCACGCGCCCCTGGAAGATGCGGCACTGCTGACTCAGGAGGCTGAACGTCGGGACAAACAGAGATTTGAGCGGTCGACTGCGTTGTTGAGGGATCGTCTCAGGGCACTATGTATCGCCGAACAATAGTAGGCTTTTTTCTTCTTTTTGTTTTCGTTCTTTTTCTTTCTTAAGTAGGACGTGGTCCCCAGAATATGTAGTATTTTTGCCTTTCCAACAAAAGAGTATGCTTTATTTTACCCTTCATTTGTATTGCTTATTGTGCTTGTGGTGTTGTGGTATTTGTCCCACTGGGGGACCGTTTGTGGACTTGCTACCCTTGGTATACCTTGGTTTTAGGTACAGATAACAAGTTTGATGAGGATACTTAGAACAATTCCACAGTAAGGTGGCCATGGAAGTTCCTGGTATCGGGAGAAAGAATGCCATAGAGCAGCTGGGCTCCCGGGGCATGATGAGGTGCATGTACTAGGAAACTTAGTACAACATTTATGGTCCACGGAGGACACTTGTGGTCAACAGAGGATATTTGTAGGCCTATTATCCTTGGCGTACCCTATTTTTTTTGGTACGGATAATAGGTCGAGAGAGAACCAACATACTTACTCAGACGTAATGAGGACGTGGTAACTATGAGGGTTTCTTCGATGGAGCCTTCCCACTTAGAGGTAATGAGGACATGGCCGGAGTGGGCTCCATGAAGGGAATATAGAACAACTCAGAGGCAATGAGGACATGGAGGTTCTATGTGAGGGGCGGTTTGTTTTTGATGGAAGGAAAACAACTCAGAGGTAACATCGACGTGGTTGTTTCGGAAAATCTGTGGATGTGTTACCCTTCTTGTGCACTGAAAGTGCGGGTATTAGATCATAAGAAGGAAGCTCTTTTAGGAGGAAAGTTCAGAAGTATGATCATACATGACTTACTACCTAGGAGAGGCGATATAGATTTATTTGTAGTAACCAGAGTGTAGGTTCAGCGGTACCTGCGAGTACATGACTCGTCATTCTGGAAGATTTGTAGTAGGGATGTGAGTTCAGCGGTACGAGAGTGTACATGACTCGTCCTTTCGGAAGTTTTGTAGTCGGGATGTGAGTTCAGCGGTACGGGAAAGTACATAACTCGTTATCTTGGCAATTTATAGTCAGGATGTGAGTTCAACGGTACGAGAGAGTACATGACTCGTCATCTTGGCAATTTGTAGGCAGGATGTGAGTTCAGCGGTACCAGGAAGTACATGACTCGTTATCTTGGCAATTTGTAGACGGGATGTGAGTTCAGCGGTACCAGCGGGTACGTAACTCATCACCCTGGAGGATGTTATTTCAGACGTAATACTTCTTTAGGAACTTGCCATTGATGGGCAACATGAGCAAGTCTCCGTTTTGTTTTGCGAGACGGTAAGCTCCATTGGAGAATACAGCATCGATGATGAACGGGCCTTCCCACTTTGGCTGGACCTTGCAGGCAGTTTTCTGAGTCATAATCATCGGCCTCCGAACTGCCAGCACGAGGTCGCCCACTTGGAATGTTCTAATTTTAACCTTCTTGTTGAAGGCTCCGGAGATACGTACCTGGTATAGCTCGATTCGTTGTTGAGCTAACAGGTACTTCTCATCTAGGGCCTCTAATTCTTGTAGTCTGCGATGGTGATTATCATCCATCGTCAATCTGTATGTGAGAGCCACGCAGAGTGAGGGAATTTGAGTCTCCAGTGGAAGAACTGCCTCACTCCCATATACCAAGGAGAATGGTGTGTTCCCGGTGGCAGTCCGTATGGTGGTACGGTACGCCCATAAGCATTCACCGAGTTTTCATTCCAGTCGCGTTTGTTTGATGACACGAGCTTTTTGAGAAGCTTGATGATTGTTTTGTTGAATGCTTCAGCCAGCCCATTAGCCGCTGGGTTGTATCGTGTTGAAGCAATATTCTGGATGCAGTGCTGGTCGTAAAACCGATAGAAGGCGTGGCTTGCGAACTGCGGACCATTATCATGGATGATCCTTCGGGGCAGTCTAAAGCGATAGATGACGTGATGCTTGAGGAAGCTGATTACGTTTGAAGTCTTTACTTCTGCAAGCGGAACACCCTCAGTCCATTTGGAGAAGTAATCTATGATTGCGAGCATGAAGTGATATCCTCGGGACGAAGGCGGAGTGATTGGACCGATGATGTCCATTCCCCATGCTTCGAAGGACCAGGATGCCACCGTCGGGTGTAGAAACTCGGATGGCTGGTGGATGAAATCTGTGTGGACTTGACAGGCTTTGTATTTTTGTGCATAGTCTTTTGCGTCTCCAACCATTGTGGGCCAGTAGTAACCCATTCGGCGAAGGCGATCTTGTAGTTTCGAGCCAGGCTGATGGGCCCCACAGATGCCATCATGAGCTTCACGCACGGCTTCTTTGGCTTCCATATTCGACATACATCGGAGCAGTAATCCATCGTATGATCACCGATATAGCATTTTTGTCTCTGTATCGTAGAAGAATCTGAGTGAACGCCTTCTGATAAAAGTGGCTTCCTTCGGATCCTATGGCAGGATGTCGTAGACTACGAAATCGATGAATGGTTGTCTCCAGTCTGGTGCTTCGTCGACTGTCCGCATGGAGTAATTCTCAACATATTAAATATTATTCCTGGGACAGTCCAACTCACGGCCTATGATGTCAACCAGATGATGAGCATGATTCGGAACTGCTAAGAAAGCGGCAAGACCTGCTTGGGCATCGGCTTCAATGTTTTGGAGCCTGAGAACGTGCTCTATGAAGAACCCCTCCAGGGACGAGATGATGTCAACTGCTATTTGGTGATAGAGGATCATGTCTTCATGATGCACTTCGTACGAGCCCCGGATCGATGGACGATTAGCTGTGAATCGTCGTATGCTTCAAGATACTCTACCCCCAGCTCCTTTGAAAGTCGGAGGCCAATGACCAAAGCGTTATACTCGGCCACATTGTTTTAACAGGGTTTCGTGATGGAATAAGCTTGATTGATCACCAACCCGGTGGAAGAAATTAGCACCACTCCGACTCCAGCGACGATGTTGCCCTTGGGCCCAGTTCTGGAAGCGCCATCGAAGAACATTCGCCATACGGTATCATGGAAGGCCACATTTGAATTGGCAACCTCATCTGGCATCTCTTCGTCTATTTTGGTTGACTCCGAACATGGATGAGCTGCTAAAAAGTCTGCCAGAGCTTGACCTTTAACAGCCTTTTGTGGGACGAAGATCATGTGTTAGGGGGACAGTAATATCGCCCAGGTAGCAAGGCGAGAGCTGAGTGCACCTGGCTTAGTCATGAGGACCCTGAGGGGGTTGACTCTTGATATGACGTAGATGGTTTGTCCTGTGATGTAGTGTCGCGTCTTCTGAATGGCGAAAACCAGAACTAGGCACTCTTTCTCTATGGCAGTGTATCGATGCTCCAGCCCCATCATCATTTGACTGAGGTAATATATGGCTTGTTCGTGACCTGTCTCGTTGTTTTGTGCTAGCAGAGCACCAAGAGAATGTTCCATCACTCGTACATAGAGCAAGAATGGTCTTCCAGCATCCGGGGCTACTAGAACTGGAGGGTTCGTCAGATATTCTTTGATGCTATCGAAGGTGCGCTGGCATTCTTCATCTCATACGAATGAAACGCCCTTCTTCATAAGGTGGGTGAATGGCTGACATCGTCCGGAGAGGTTGGAGATAAACCTCCTGATGTAGGCTAGCCTCCCTTGAAGGCCTCAGAGTTCACGGAGATTTCTCGGGGGACCCATCTCCATGATCGCCTTCGTCTTCTCAGGGTCTACGTGGATACCCTGGGAGGTAATGATGAAACCCAAGAACTTCCTACTGGATACACCCAAGAAGGATTTTGTGGGGTTTATTTTTAAAGTGTGCGCTTGTATCAGGTCGAACACTGTCCTTAGATCATGCAGATGATCTTTCTTAGAGCAGCTATTGAAGGCAATGTCGTCAACGTAGCATTCCACTATTTTACATAAGTGGTCTCTAAAGATGATGCTCATAGCTCTTTGATAGGTGGCACCAGCATTCTTTAACCCGAAAGACATGACTGTGTAGCAGAATGTGCCAATTGGTGCTCGAAATGATTTATGCTTTTCGTTGTCAGGGAACATCTTGATCTGGTTGTACCCTGAGAAACCATCCATGAATGACATACGCTCAAAGCTGTAGGTGTTATCGATCATGATATCTGTGATAGGGAGAGGAAACTCATCCTTAGGACACGCCTTATTCAGATTGTGAAAGTCGATGCAGATTCGAATCGTTTCACTCTTTTAGAGGCCTGGAACTATGTTGGCGACCCAGTCAGGATGTTGTTGCTCACGGATGAAGCCGCTGGCTATCAGTTTGTTTACCTCAGCTTCAATAGCATTCATGACGTCAGGACGGGACCGACGTTGCTGTTGCTTGACTGGTTTTGCGTCTGGATGGATGTTGAGTTTTTGTGAAGTGCAACCTTGGGGTTCAGTCCTGGCATATCTTCGTAGCTCCAGGCGAACACGTCGATGTATTCTCTGACGAGTTATAGTAGTGATTTTTGTTCTTCGTCTGTCAGATTCTTGCTGACGAAGATAGGCTTTGGAGAGGACTCATCACCGAGATCGACATGTACAACCTCATCCTCGGTGGGAGGCTCTCTTTGTTCGAAACGCTTCTCCCACTGCGTATCTAACTGTTGTGCCCATGGCTCTAGCTCAAAAAGTTCGGAAATGTCTTCATCTTCTTCGTAGGCATCGGTAAGTGCCATATTGACGGACCAGACTTGCCTGAGCATGTCCCCGATGCTGATATCTGAATCGGAAGTGGGTGATCCGGTTGAGTGTGAGTGCCAGTCGCATTCTTCGTCTGAGCTTTCAGGTGTCATTGTGGGTATGACATAACCTAGCCCACATCTGATTTTGTTGTAGTAGTCTCGTGGTTTCCCAGCCGGGACAGGAAATTGTAAGGATAATCGTCATCTAGTGCCGTAGTTCAAGCCTGGTGTAGTTTCCATATCATACCCTTGTTTTTGCATAAGGTACTTGGATTGGGGGCTATACAGATAAAGGGGCAATCTCCCGGTGTTAGGTTCGAACTTAACTTCTTATATCTTGAAGGGCTGTGGATCGTTCTTCCGGTCGAAGACGATTGGGTGATCCCCTCCCTCGATTATGCGGCAAGCATCTTCGACTGGAGTAAGTTGGTTTGCGGTGTAGACATTTGTCACTTGTGTGTGCAGCTGAGCGCCTATACCGTGTTCCATAGCATACATTGTACAGAGCTTATTAAGCTCGAGGTAATTTAAAGATAGCCCTTTATTGATGAAATAAGGTATCTTTTCCAGTGGGATTACATCATCTGCGGATGGAACATCAGTGTAAGCAGCCACATACTTGGCCAGCTCTGACTCTTCTTCAGCTACCCCCTGTGTAAATGCAGACTGAGAGGATGACTTGGGCAACTTGATTATCAGGGGCTCCATGGATGGAGCAGAACGTGGAGTTATTGGCATACTAGCAACCCCTAGTTTAGTGCTCGGTACTGGGCAGGGGGTTGTTGGCTGGCTAGCAGTCCCTGGCTTAGTGCTCGGTTGTCGATTCGCTCTGGGAAGACGAATTGTCATCGGTTTGACAGTGGGATTGAGCTCCTCTGCTTGTGGCCGGCTAGCTTAAAATAGCCTGATTGTCAGTGGTTCTGTCGTGGGTCTTGGCGTTTGGCCAGACCTTGGCAGTCGGATTATCATCTGTTCCTCCTGTGCAGAGAGGCTAACTGCGTCCTTACGCAAAGTGACTGTAAGGGACGCAGTTACGCCAGGCTTAAGG
Organism: Iris pallida; assembly: GCA_029216955.1. Classification (NCBI taxonomy): domain Eukaryota; kingdom Viridiplantae; phylum Streptophyta; class Magnoliopsida; order Asparagales; family Iridaceae; genus Iris; species Iris pallida. The sequence continues at coordinate 1,295,205 of JANAVB010009599.1, forward strand.
GCTTGGAGGTGGATCGTCAGAGGTTCTTCTGATCCAATTGTTGCCTCAGTTCGAGCTTGAATGTCTCCTTCGGCAAGATGCTTTTTCGAATTCTCGTACAAGAATGAGTCTGAGTAGTAGGATTCGACCCCTTTGACGGGATCGATGTCGGCAAATTCTGTTCTTACGAAGCCGTGCTTGTCGACGTACTTGAAGCACTGGTGTAGTGTGGAGGGCACGATCATATAATCGTGTATCCAAGGGCGCCCGAGGAGAATATTACAGGAGGTGTCCGCATCTATGACATAACAGGTTACATCTGACTGAAGGTCGCCGATTTGGCACTTTAGGGCGAATCTTTCCGATCGGGTAGCTCTTCTCCAAATTGAAACCGCTGATGGCGGTGCTTGTCGGCGTCAGGCGATGCATCGGGATGCGCAGATGGTGTAGTAGGCTCTTCGGAATGATGCTTATGGAGGACCCGGGGGGTCAATATGCATCCGATCGACCTTGATATCGCCAATGTACCCAGTATAATACAGAGGGCGATCGTGCAGGTTAGTTTTGATAAGCATATCCTGCGGAGTGAAGACAATGTTTGGCATTGACCCTATGCAAGCGCTGTCCTGGAGATCTATAGGCGAGCTTTCTTCAGTAAGATTGGACTGAGCCAGGTATGCATCGGCATTCTGGAATGCTTCGCTTAGTATGACGCGGACATCCTTGGAAAGTCTCAGGAGTTCGTGTAGCGATAATTTGGCCGATGTGTTGGCCAATTATGCCAGGATGTCAAAGTTGTATGGCATCTCTAGCCCATGAGGCATCTCTTTTCGGAGTGTTTTGTTGAAGCGAGTCTCCTTCGGCCTAGACTTGTTGGTCGTCGAAGGCTGCGGATGTCCTGGAGCATCAACAACTTTCGACTGCTGATCTTCAGCTGAGTTACCCGGTGAAGGTTGGGTTTGTGTGCCTTAGCGGGTAACAACAACAGTAGCTTCCTCGACCTCTGTCGAGACCGTGCGGCATGATTTGACTTTCCTATTCTTCTTCTTGATGGTGGAGGAAGACGCGGACTGAGTCACCTCAGGTACGAAGTCCGGATGGACCCACATGATCTCCCCTCGTGATGTGGCAAGGGGTACTAAACCAGCAGCTTGGTCTCGAGGAGGTGGAAGGTTACCAACCTCCATCCTTGCTCGGAAGACAGGTACTACTCCGTCTTGAGTCGTTGTCGGAGGGAAGTTGCCGAATTGTACTGACACCATGTTGGCTGCTACGGTCACCTCTTCGAAATCAATGGCCAGGGCCTTAGAATCGATGAGATGTTGGATGTATCGCTTCAGCTGATAGCAGTCTTGTGTAGCATGGTGAACATAGCGATGGTAATGGCAGTACTTGGGGCTCTCCATATCTGCAGGGCGAGGCTCTCGCCTGGGAGGAGGGAGCTGGATTCGTCCTCCTTGGATGAGCATATCTAAGATGGGTTTAACATGGCCATCCTCGAAGGAGTAGGTCATCTGAGGCCACTGCTTTTCCACCGGTGTTGATTCGGGCTTTGGGGCTGTGTCGGTCACCATAGCCTGCTTGCCCTTGTTGTCTCGGTTGCTGGAGGAATTACCACCGTTATTGTTGTTGACGTTAGGGCGTTTGCCCTTGTCTTCCCCTTCCGAGATGTACAATCCCAGTTGGTGGGCTTTCTTCACCTTGTCTTCTGCACTAGTGGCACTGATGATGAACGTCTTCCAATCCTTGAATTGACTTTCGCCCATCCAGAGGCTGATTGTGGGAAGCAGTCTCTTTTGGCAAATTTTAATCAAGGAGGAATCAGGGTTACCAGAAGGCTGCTTCATCGCAGTTTGGCAAAATCGCTCGATATAATTTCTTGTTAGCTCCTTTTCTCCCTGAACAACGTCCACGAGAGTGGACATTGTCATGTCTTGTCCTACCTCATAGAACCTTTCTAGGAACATGTGTTTGAAGCCGGTGAAGGAGTAGATGCAATTGTCTGGCAAGTTGCGGTACCAGTCGAAGGTGACCCCTTCCAAGGCTCCGATGAACAACCGCGTAAGGATGGCGTCGTCATGAGGCAGATGGTCGGTTGTGACTTCGAAGTAGGTAATGTACCTGCTTGCAGATGTCTTCCTATCATATTGATTGATGTGGAATAGTTTATATTTTGGTGGGAAGGGAACATCTCTCCATGCAGCGGGATACGGTTGTCGTATCCTGAGGTCTTGGCAATTTTTTCGGGCATGGAACATGGCCTGAAGCTCCTGGGCCTCTCTTCTTGCCTCTCTAGCTTCGTCTGCAGCGGTAGGAGCCGATATTTCATAAGGACTATCGCCCGAGTTTGGTGCAGCTAAATTTGAGTCCGCATTGATCGCGGGACCCAAGCTTGTTTGGCCCGGTATTCTTCCTTGCAGAGATGGAAGGGCCGCTTTGATCTCGTCCACAGACTTGACCAACGCATATAGCATGGCCTCCAGAGTGTCGATGCGTTGGCGATCACTGGAACCTTCTTGGTTGCTGTCCGTCATGAACACCATCCTCACATGAGGAGAGATAGAAGGAACGGTAGAGGATGTGCCCTTTGAGTCATACCCTTGTGCAGAAAAGTCGTCCGGGTATGTGGGAATGTTCTCCTATAGTTCTGACTCAGAAAGAGTGGTACCCCCAGCTTCAGAGCTTGCCTCGTCTTGGGAATTGTGGACGTCCTCGGGGACGTCGCGATCTGCTGCATCTGTTGGGTGAACTATTTCCCCCGGACTATTTTCTTGGAACACCGGGTTGTGGTGGATATTTGGAGGAATGCTACCCCCGTATCCAGTATCTCCCAAAGATGTGGACGAACTCCCAGTGTGGCAGATTTTGTTTTTGAGCGGATACCTTGGTAAACTCCTCCTACAACGGTGGTAGACAACCGTTTAGAAGAAATTTTCTTGGTTACGCTGGTTAAAAGTTTTGGGCTAGAGACATTTGTTTTCTTCCCTCTTCCACTGCTAGGAATCTTTAGAGCAGAATTGCAAGAGGCGACGAGAAGCGCCTCGTCTTCTGAGCTTGGGTGTTGCAGCCTTTGGAAGACGGACCGCTGGTAATTTTGTGCTGCTGCCTTGTTGCAGCAACAGTTGACTATGACTTGGGTGCATTGATGTCCTTGACAGGACTCTTTGCACGCCAAGTGTTCGTCCCTTTCCTTGCGCTTGTGAAGAATTACGTTGTACGGGTCACCTGCTTTGTGGGCTGATGAGTGCGTTGGCCTCCTGCCTGCTCCTTGATGTGGGGGTAGCGTGAGTACTCGCCCCCGATCCTTATTAGGAGATTCTTGATAACAATCTCGTTCGTTTGCCATCGGGGGCTGGACACGGGTATTTCTGTACAACTTCCCATCTGGGGCCCGAGTAATAGTCATCGGGACGCCCTGGTAGTCGGAAGTCGGGACAGACGACTGAGCGCGTCGGACCCGCGCTACCCAAGACTTATTCCTCCTAGCACCTGAGAGTGCGTAGTAGGAAGAGTCCAAGCTGGTCACAACAGAGTCTGGCATATGCTCCAGAGAGCCTTCGTGGTCGGGACCGCATGAGAGGCGGTCAAAGACTGACCGCGAGCTGTATGGGATAGATGGTATACGGTTGGGATCGGTTGCCGTACAGGCTGTCTGCATGCGGCGGATATGCGTGGCCGCATGACCTTTCTATATGTGGCTAGGAGTTGTGGCCGTACAGGCTGTCGACATGCGACTATTCTTTGTGGCCGCATGAACTTTCTGTATGTGGCTAGATGTCATGGCCGTGCAGGCTGTCTGCATGCGGCTGACTCTTATGGCCACATAAGTTTTCTCCATGCGGTTGACAGTTGCGGCCGCATGAGCTTTCCCCATGCAGCTGGCGCCCTTATACGGCTTGGGTTGCACAGAGTTCCTCTTTGCCCCTGCAAGTCCAGAATCATAGTGTTTTCTTCTGCGGACTTGGGGACAGCAGAGTCCTCTGTGGTCTAAAGTGGGGCCGTAAGCGAGACATCTCCGCTGTCTCGGGCAACAGAGTGTACTTCTTCCAAAGCTTGGGAAGGAGCAAACTTTTTGGGTCTCCACTCCCTACGGGCCTTCTTCGTGTGGGCTCGCCGCTGGATCGGGCTAGCGCTCCCGTCGGAGAGCATTTCTTCAAACGCTTGTTGGTCGAACCGGGCGACCAGTATTTGTTGAGTGGAGCCAAGTTTGGCTGCGTCTGATTGCTTCACCAACTCCTCAGCCGTGGAGAAGTTATTCCCCAGTAGAGTCGCCATCGTGTTTGCCAATGATTATAAAAGAACAGAACAATTATATGGAAGGACTGGACTTTTACTTCACAATTCAAACTCGCTCGTACAAAGAAAGCCTAGGGACGAAAACCTAGGTACAGCAGTCTAAGTACGATTGTTTAGTTTTGATTCTGGGGGGTGACGATAGAGACTCGAGAAAGCGACGACCGCTCTGCCTTAATCCTTGGACGATCAGACATAACTTTGGCTCCGGTGAAGAACTGCTCTCAAGATGGGAAGACTCTTCTGTGCGCACCTTTGTCTCTTTGTGTGTCCAGCCGGGTGGACAGGATCTCTTTCGCAAGGGAATGGCACCTTGCTATATTTTTTTCGATTTTGGATCGGGGATCTTTTGCAAGGGAATGGCACATTGCTATTTATAGGAGTGGGGTGTCATCATTAGGGTTTGCAATGATTATCCTAAAAATTCGGCGGCTTGGGGATTTAATTGCCATTTTCCTTGATCCTATTTTGTTGGCAATTAATCTGGACCACTAATCTTGATTGTAGCGGATCTGAAAAATTAATGCTGATTGTGTCAAATCCGTATGGGCATTTAATGTTGATTGTCATGAACCTTGGGAAGCTCGGATCTCCTGCCACGTGTCGCGATTGCAATAAATCTGCTTTGATTCGGATAATTACGATGATTGTACTAAATCTAGTCGTCGAGATTTGTTGATGACTCTTGATTGATTTAGTGCCACGTGGGAAACTGATCTTCTGCCACGTGTCAAAGCCGTATGAGGGTTGCTTCTTAAGTTCTGAACCGCATGAAGGTGGTAGCCGCATAGGTGTAGCCTCCGATATCTGAGCCGCATGGGGGTAGTTTTCAATTGAGCTGCATAGGACTAACTACGTATCAAGGCTGCATGGGCGTGACTTCTCGATGTTTGAGCCTTATGGAGATGATCCCCATGATCCGAGCCGCATAAGAACAACGGCCGCATGGGGTGACTGTTCATATTTTGAGCTGCATGACGGAGATCTTCACGTTCCGAGCCGCATGCGAGCATCAGCCGCATAGGGTGGTGGCAGCCGCATGAGGAGCTTTGTAGTTGGTGGATCGTGCCAGCTGCAAAGGGGATTTTTTTTATTTCTCGAGGAATACGCCATCATGTCATCATTTCAGCTTTAATGTCAGAGTTACTTTACGTTATAGCATTTAATGAGAGCGGTCACTTTATGGCCAGCTGTAAAGTCAAGCTGCATAGGGTCACGTGATCTTTGCCTGAGCCGTATGAGGCTTATTGAAGAGTTTCTGAGCCGCATGAGGCTCCTTCTGCTTTAAGTCGCATGGGCTTCTTCTATTTTGAGCCGTATGGGCTTCTTCTGTTCTCTTCCATGCTTCTACAATCATGCCCCACTTCGTAGAATCTCTTCAGGAATATGTGCTTGAAGCCGTCGAAAGAATGGATACAATTGTCGTGGAGGTTGCGGTACCAGTCGAACGCGATCCCCTCCAATGCTCTGATGAATAGTCGCGTGAAGATAGGGTCACTATATCGCAAGTGGTCGGTTGTGACTTTAAAGTAAGTCATGTATCGACTAGCAAAGGTCTTCCTATCATAAGAATCGATATGGTACGGCTTGTACCGCGATAGAAAAGGCACCTCTCTCCATGCAACGGGATATGGCTGCCGTATTCTGAGATCTCGAGAGGAGTCTTAGGAATTGAATATTGCCCGAAGCTCCTGGACTTCCCTCCTTGCCTCCTTGGCTTTATCTGCAGCTGAAGGAATGGATGGTGCTACAGGATCATCACCCAAAGGAGGGGTGGTCGTGTTGGAGTCCGCGTTGACTGCGGGTCCCAAGCTTGTTTGTCCGGGCGTCCTTGTTGGTTGAGTTGGCAAGACGGCTTTGACCTCGTCCACCGACTTGACTAAGAACAGGAGCATGGCTTCAAGCACTTCTTGCCGTTGTCGGTCGGAAGGCACTTCATGGTCGTCGTCAGTCATAAAGACCGTCTTTACGTGGGTAGAGATGGAAGGGATTGTGGTAGAGGTACTCTCGGTGTCGTACCCTTGTATGGAGAAATCGTCGAAAAATGTTGGAATATCATCTTCGTCAGACTCGGAAAGGGTGCTACCCCCTGTGCAGGAAGCCGTATCGTCTTGGCGAGGGTAGTGGCCCTCTGGGAAATCCGATTCTGTTGCAGAGTTCTGGGGATCTCTATCCCCTGCGTGTGCTCCTGGTACACTGGGTTGTCGCATACATTGAGGGGGCTGCTACCCCCAGCTTTATCTACTCTCAAGGAGGCTGAAGGTGCACCCCCGAGTGCCGAAAGCTTCTTCTTGGATTGGGTGCCTAAATAGACACCCCCTGTAGTGGATGGGAACCACCCAGATGAGGGTCTCCTTGCAATATTGGCCGAGATGGCCAGACTAGAAGAGCCTGTCTTCTTCCCTCCCTTGCCAGTAGAAACTTTTTGAGTTGAATTACAGGAGGCAAAAGGAAGCACTTCGTCCCCTGGAATTTGCACCTGTCGGACAGGTGTGGGCTGCTGCAGTCGCTGGAAAACTGACTGCCAATCCTCAGGCGCTGCTGATTTATTACAGCAGCAGTTGATGATGACTTGAGTGCAACGACGCCCCGAGAGGGACTCATTGCATGCTAACGTTGCCGTCTTGCGCTTTTGAGTAATCACGTCACGTAAGTCGGTAGGAAGCTGCTCTGCCTTTGCGCCAAACTTGTGAACTCGGGGATCCCGAGCGCACGAGTGCTTAGGCCTTCTGTTTGCTCCCTGATCCGTGGCTAGTAAAAGCACTTGCTCTGGATCTTTAGAGGTAGACTTTAAAGACCCACCCTGTCCGTTTGCCCTGGGGACTGGATGTGGGTGGTTCTGTACAACTTTTCTTCAGGAGCCCATGTAACAGTTAACGGGGCCCATTGACAGTCAGCAGCTTAGAAAGTTGACTGGGCTGGTTCAGCCCATACTGCCCTAGACTTTTTAACTTAGCTTCCAAAGGCGCGTAGTAAAAAGAGTCTAGATTGATACATTCTGCATCCTCGGTGGGCCATATGGCATCGGGCCCGCATAAGAGGCGGTCGAACACAGAGCTTCTGACAGGGCCACATGAAACATCCTGTCTATGGGCAGGATTGGTTGTCGCATGGCCCATCTTCTTACGGCTAGAACAGGTTGCCGCATTGATCATCTTCCTGCGGCGAGAGTTGGCTGTCGCATGAATTGTCTGCCTGCGGCCGGAGTTGGCCGTTGCATGGGTAGACTGCCCATCTCCTCTGTGCGGCCTTCTCTTTGTCCGCATAAAGTTCCCTTGTGTCCCCAAAAACTCAACATCGTAATGTTTTCCTCTGCTGGATTTGGGGACAGTAGGGTCCTCTACGGTTGGAGATAGAACCACAGGAGAGTTCTGGTCACCGTCTTGGGCTGCAGAAGAAGCTTTTTCGAGAACTTGGTCGGGGGGCAACAGTTTTGCGCACCGACGCCTTGCGAGTCCTCTTCGGATTGGCTTGCTTCTGAGATGGGCTGGCGCTCCCTTCAGAGAGCAATTCTTTGAAGGCTTGTTGGTCGAAGCGGACCACAAGCATCTACTGTGTAGAGCCGAGCTTGGACGCGTCAGATTGTGTTACCAACTTCACATCGAAAGAGATGAATGTCCCCAGCAGAGTCGTCATTGTGTTTGCCATAAAAATCAACAACATGTATTACAGAACACTGGAATTGATTGCAAACTCGCTTGTACAAAGAAAGGGCCTAGAAAGAAAGCCTAGGAAACAATCTAAGTACAATTGTTTAGTTTTGATTCTGGAGGGTGACGGTGGAGGATCGGAAAAGTGCTATCAACTCTGCCTTACTCCGTAGACTATCTGATACAGTCTCTAGCTCGTGGAGATATTATTTTTTTCTTGAATGTTGCCAGCCATTGCAGGGGTATGGCACCCTGCTATTTATAATAGGATGGATTTTGAGTCGTATGGACGGCTTACGGCCATGTGGCTGATTGGTACGTAAAGACCCGCTCTTGGACTGCCATTTGTCGGTTTGTTGGGATTTTGTTGCAGCAAATCTGGGTAGTTTAGGAATTGGTCAGATTGCCACGTATCCCGCTGCATATGGTGTTCTCAGTCTTTGATCATGAGGGGTCGCATGAGACTCAGGCATGCAGCCTGAATAATAATTACTCTCAGCTGCTAGAAATTTCGTGGCTGCATAATCTAGGCCGCATAAGTGTCATGCGGCCTAAATGAAACTCTCTTGGCCGTATGGAGGCGTACGAACCCTGCTTTTAGACGACGTCCCACGTCTCATCTTTCTTGTCAAAATGTCAGAACTGTTATGTTTTGCCAGGACTTGTCAGCTTTATCAGTTGAACTGCTCCTCCTTGGTCATATATTTTCCTTCTACAGTTGTTCATTGATGGGTCGTATATGTCTTTGAACAGTCATGCAGCTTTCCTTCATGCGGACCTGTTTGGTCCAATGTACCTATGCGGTAATTTGAATATGCATGAACTTCATATTTTCATGTTTCTACCCCAAGGATGATCACTTACCCGATTTGAGAACAGTCTTCGACCTTATACGAGTGCATAATTTGAAGATGAATCCCTCCAAGTCCTTCTTGGGTGTGTCCAGCAGGAAGTTCTTGGGCTTTATCATTACCTCCCGGGGCATTCACATAAACCCCGATATGACAAAGGTAATACTGGAGATGAGTCCACCGAGGAACCTTCGTGAACTCCACGGCCTCAGGGAAGACTAGCTTACATCAGGAGGTTCATATCTAACATCTCAGGGCGATGTCAACCCTTCACACAACTCATGAAGAAAGGTGTCTCTTTCATATGGAATAAAGAATGTTAACGTGCCTTTGATGACATTAAGGAATACCTGTCGAATCTGTCGGTTCTGGTAGCCCCGGTTGCCGGATAGCCTTTCATGCTCTATGTACAGGCAATAGAACACTCCCTCGGCACCTTACTAGCACAGAACAATGATGCGGGGCACGAACAAGCCATCTATTATCTCAGTCAAATGATGGTGGGACCGGAGCATAGGTTCACCGCCGTAGAGAAGGATTGCCTTGCCTTGGTGTTCGCCATTCAGAAAACACAATACTATGTGTCGGGGCAGACCATCCATGTTGTCTTGCGAGTTAATCCCCTCAGTGTTCTCATGACCAAGCCAGGCGCACTAAGTTCTCGTCTAGCCACATGGGCGATATTGCTGTAGTGCCCCGACCCGTAAGATGCCTTATGATGGATGGATGGTTGGTTCGATGAAGCCTTGTTGGACTTGGGAATATGCGAAGGATCGCTTGGAAGGCTATGCGATCGTGGCGGGAACCATCCTATAAATGTGAGTAGTGTTGAACCATTCAAAGATCCTTTAGCTTCACGCTTAAAATAAGGATGAGTATGCTATGTTTCTTGTTGAGTTTCCTCAATAACACCTTGCATAGAATTTGGAAAGATAATAAAAGATAATAATCACCTGAACGTAAATTACTATTGCTAGATGAATTGTATGCTTGTAAGCTGTTGCGATGAATTACATGAAAGGTGAAGGTAAAGTCCCAAATACTTGGGCGGTGAGTATATCATGCTTTGGCTCGATGAATAGATGGTAAAACAGATGTTAAGATCCAGGAATTGTGCAGTGAGTAAGCTTGAATTACATTCGAATGAATGTATGCTAAACATATGCTAAGTTCCCGGAATTGGACGGTGTGCACTTTGAGTTTGGTTGGAAAGATGTATGGTATCAAAGATGTGGCAAAAGGGATTGGGTAACAACATTCTATTATCCCGTCGCCGATGTAGAATGTTGATTACGTCAAGATCCTGGAAAGAAGGCAAGATGGAAAGATGGTAATACGAATGAGAAAGATGGATTATTACTTAGTTTTCTTTACCATGTATTATATGTTTTCTCTATAGATAAGTTGCATATAGTTGCATGGTCATAGACAACTTGTCAACAAGGTGGTTCCTCGAACGATATTCCTGGGCCTTGGAAATCGGTTCGTCCTGGGGGGAACCAATGCTGAAGTAGTAGCAGTGTTGAAGTATTAGCACGGTATACGGGACTTGCAATGGGGCTAGCTACCTGTATTGCAAGGGCGCCGTATACCTGTAAGTCGGTCCAAGATGGTGTGTCGCCAGTGACCTTGATATAGATAGGTCCGGTGCTAATGATGTCTTATGCAGGCAGAGTAAGTTATTACTCAAATACAGGAAAGGATGTCGGCTGTTGGTAAGAATCACCTGAATTGTGATATTCATATTGAATCATGATATTGTTTTCTAATAATGTCTTATGCCGGCAGAGTAAGTATTATAAATGTACAGGGATGGCTACATGAACGTGGGTAAGAATCACCAAAGGGTGATAACTGCATGCTTTAAATTATGTTGGCTATGAGATTTGCATGCTTTACTTCTTGTCGTCTATAACATGAAATCGACCCTAAGACAACGAGAAAGACCACTGTTAATAATGTTCTATAACATGATTACGTTGTGGGCAATATTACAGGTGTATGCTTGAAGGAAATCCTTTGATCAGTGCTTGGCATCGATGAATCGGATGGGTATGCAGAAGCTCTTCTTTCAAGATGATGTCTTCTGCTATAAGGGACATAATGTATGGAACAGTAGAACTCAGTGTACCAGTGAGATTGTAGCCAAATTGGCAAGTTCATTATAAAGAAGTCGGTATATTCAATTGTAGCCTAAAGGGGCAAGTGTATACATTCAGTTGGCTATTCAAGAGTCTTGTAAATGGTTGTAACGCTCTGTATTCTACTGCAAGTCTTGTAATCCATTATGATTATCAATAAAGAGATATATTTCTTCATATCTTGTGTGACTTCAATTTATCTGCTTGGTTTTGCTGTGTTGTCGATGTTTTCTGAGAAATACCAGGAACTGTAATGGTTCTGCCTTGTACAAGTGCAATCTAGACTTGTACGGCATCACGCCCAGTGGCTATTTTTCGATCCTCCGGAATCGGGGCATGACAAAATGGTATCAGAGCACGGCTTTATGTCCTTGGATTCATATTTGATTTGTTTCAAATCAATGTTGCTACTTAGATGATTCTAAGCTGCTTCCGCGATGATTCAAAGACTACTTCCGTAATTGTTCAAAGTTGCTAACACGGTGAATCAAAGTTGCTTCTGCGAATACTCAAAGTTGCTTCCGCGATGAAATCAAAGTTGCCTCTATGATGACTAATAGTGCTTCTGCGATTATTCCGTGTTGCTTCCAAACTATTCTAAGTTGTTTCCTTGACTGAAAGTCTGTTGATCCTTCTAGTCGCTCACTGGGTGTTCTATACAATAGGTCTAAATATGTGGGCTGTGATATGTATGCTTTGTTGAATTTCTAAAAGATACCAAAAATAATAATAATGATGCGATGCGAAAATAAATTTATGATGTATGCTGGATGTCTTATGAGTGGGATTCATGGAGTCGATTGTTATGCAGCAATCGACAGTGGGTGATGGCATGGTATGTTGGAACAGAATGTGCATGGATTTTAGTGAATGGGAATCGACAAAATCTTGAGTCGGTATTTGTGGTCAACATAACAACTACAGGATGGATAGTCCATGTTGGACGTTGGCTTGATGCGAACGAATATTGTATTGGGAATGGCTTGAGCTCTGAGTGGTATATTACATATACCCTCGTCATGATAAGATGTCCCTTGACCATTGATGTGTTTATAATTTAGTAATTAATTTACCTATAAGGTATTGGGTAGTATCGAATCATAGCTACGATTACGATTGATACATGTTGGCTAGGCGTGTTCCTAGATTGTTAAGTTGGATGACATGTTGTGAGATTTTGATGTGTTCAGATGAACCATTGCTAGACCTTGTCGGTTAGCATTATGTTGGGTAATAAGAGAATTGAGAATATGAAATGAATGCCTTGGTTGGGAAGGAAATGAATTTCAGATTCAGGCGAAGACTTGGATCAATTGGGTAAAAGGATTATAGGCTTGGTAACGATAGTGTGGTGTTGCTACTGAAAGATTTTGGGAGAATAACTATGGACCGAATATTGAACGATATTGAAATTGAGTATAAGAAATTGCATGTTAGATATCGACGAAATTGATGGTGATGTTAGACGCTTATCGGGATGTTGCGAATGATTTAGAAGATGCAGAGAGTTACATCGACCGAAAAGTTAGAGAATGGGCTTAAAAAATAGATGATCTTAGCACGTGGTGCAGTTGTGCTTGAGAGAATTTGATGTGTCCCGAATTAACAAGTTACGACCCTTGACTATTTTGAGGCATAGAGAATGAATACTTGTCCTTTAATGCATGAAAGAATAGATGTTCCTTACGAGAATCGAATGGCTGGGATACAAATAAGTATCGAGGTGTAGCGATATGTAATAAACCCTGTCGGTAGATGATATTGTCGCTTGAATAACAAGTTTGGATGGAATATAGAATTGTTGGATTATGACTTAGCTAATGAGTTATGTTATATCCATTAAGATGACCAATATACGAATGCTAGATGATTGGTGCTATAGTGATTGGATCGGTGCATGAATAGTAAATCTTCTTATGGAATCACAAGGAGATGATGCAAAACGAATATTGATTGTTAACGTGAATTACTAAGAAATGACCGTGTTGGTGCTAGAAAATTTATAAATAATGCCTCGAAAGAAATATGATTATGTAGTTGCCTTATTTTCTTGGTTAAGAGAGTACGGACTGTATCGATGATGTAAAAATGTAGAAAACGAATATGTCGCGAAGAGACCGTAGGAAGAGATTGTAAGTGATAAACTATTGAGATAGCAATGTCGGATGATGACTCGGAATAGTTGACCCGATTGAATAGACAATTTAAGTACGATATGAGGATGCAAGTCGGATTGAACAAGTGATGCTATGTCTATGCAAGTAGAAATTGAAAGTTTGGATCTTCGATTGATAAGTTTTATATGATAGCTTCGGGAGTGACCATAAGGATTGTTGGATAGAATTGTCGGATAGATTTTGTCGGTTGCGGGTAAGTCTATAATGAGACTTCGTTAGGTATGACCCGAGTATGAGTACGGGTAGAAAGACTTGACCCTAGAATGTTGGTTGGTTGCTTAGAATGTCGGTTGGTTGCCTAGAGTGTCGGTTGGTTGCCTAGAATGTTGGTTGGTTGCTTAAGTTTCAGATTGGTTGGCTATGTTCTTCAGTTATCCGTGTTGGGAATAAGTTCATAAGATTGGGGTGGTGTCCCATGTCCCTAAGTTGGACAGACCATAGAGTTGCCCTATGATGAGAATTGGTTGCCTCTAAGATAAGACATAAGTATGTCCCTGATAGCTACTCATCTCATATGAGCTAGCTGAATGTTTGGTTTAGCTTAGATTAGCTTACCATAGAGACTTGACTGAATGCTAAGTTGACTGTTGGAAAACCATAGGATGTCCCTATTGATGTTGCGTGAGTATAGTCGGAATGAGTAAGATGTGTCGAAAAGTAAACTTTGGAATGGAATGAAGATTGGAAATTTTGATGTTATAATATTGGATGAGATGATGGATCATGTCGGTTTCAAAAATATGGTTTCCTTGTTGGAACGTCGGAAATTGTTAGAACTGGTTGGATTTGGTTGATTGATATTGAGCTGCATAAATTGATGATAGTGCCATGAGACAATTTAGAATAATTTATTGATCGGATCAGAATTGAGAATAAGTGTAATGACGAAATTAAATAGTGCATATAGCCGAGATCGGCGAGAGAGAATGTGAATAGGAAGGACCCTCGGGATTAATGTTGCTAAAATATGAGAGTTGCTTATGCGAGAGGATAATATGTTGGCTTGATCAATATGAGAAAATATTTGAGTATAGCGAGAAATGTTACTAGACTAGAATGGTGATACAATTTGATGGATGTATCATGAATGAGAAAATTATGAGTTACAAACAAAGTGTATGGATACGAACGATAACGAGTACAAGATTTGATCGATGAGAATCGGATATCGAAATGAAATGTGGCTATAGGATTTATCAACTTTGGTGGCATGAATGACAATGAACTTGAAAGGAATACTTGATACATCTAAGTCGGAATACTTTGGAAAATTTTGGATCGATTATGAAAAATTTCTCGAGCTAGAATTGGTAACATCTATTGTGTCATTAGTTGGTTGGGATATTGAATAAACAAGTGGGATTATACGAGATGCTCAAAAAAAAGAATTACTGATGTTCGGAAAGGAAGTTACACCGTGGCTCGTTCGCTTTCTCTATCACTGAACATGGCTGAAGTGCATGTATTTCGGGGATGCCTAAAATATGTGTATGATTCCAACTAAGTGATATGCTGAATTCAAACGAAACCACGGGGAGGATTATCATGTGCTAAGGATTTGCACGAGTGACGGAGGAAAGATCAAAGATGGAAAACAATTTTGAATCAATTGGGATACTGTAACGAGATGGTACATTACTTGAAATCAATCGGGAGATTGCGGAGAAATATTAAATAGAGCAAGTCGATCGTTGAGAAGTTTCATGAAAAATCGGTTGAAGTTTTGGGGATGAGTTTTGTTTTAAGTTTCGAGGACAAAACTTTTTCTGAGTGGTATATATTATAGTGACCCAACCTGCAAGATGCCTTATGATGGATGGTTGGTTTGATGAAGCCTTGTTGGACTTAGGAATATATGAAGGATCGCTTGGAAGGTTATGCGATCGTGGAAGGAACCATCCTATAAATGTGAGTAGTGTTGAACCTTTCAAAGATCCTTTAGCTTCACACTTAAAATAAGGATGAGTATGCTATGTTTCTTGTTGAGTTTTCTCAATAACACCTTGTATGGAATTTGGAAAGATAATGAAAGATAATAATCACTTGAACGTAAATTGCTATTGCTAGATGAATTGTATGCTTGTACGCTGTTGCGATGAATTACATGACAGGTGAAAGCAAAGTCCCAAATACTTGGGCGGTGAGTATATCGAGCTTTGGTTCAATGAATAGATGGTAAAACAGATGTTAAGACATAGGAACTGTGCAGTGAGTATGCTTGAATTACATTCGAATGAATGTATGCTAAACAGATGCTAAGTCCCCGGAATTGGGTGGTGTACACATTGAGTTTGGTTGGAAAGATGTATGGTATCAAAGATGTGACAAAAGGGATTGGGTAACAACATTCTATTATCCCGTCGTCGATGTAGAATGTTAATTACACTAAGATCCTGAAAAGAAGGCAAGATGACAAGATGGTAATACGAATGAGAAAAATGGATTATTACTTAGTTTTCTTTACCATGCATTATATGTTTTCTTTATGGATAAGTTGTGTATAGTTGTATGGTCATGGACAACTTATCGACAAGGTGGTTCCTCGAACGGTATTCCTGGGCCTTGGAAACGGGTTCGTCCTGGAGGGAACCAATGCTGAAGTAGTAGCAGTGCTGAAGTAGTAGCATGGTATACGGGACTTGCAATGGGGCTAGATACCTGCATTGTAAGGGCGCCGTATACCTGTAAGTCGGTCCAAGATGGCGTATCGCCAGTGACCTTCATATAGATAGGTCCGGTGCTAATGATGTCTTATGCAGGCAGAGTAAGTTATTACTCAAATACAGGGAAAGATGTCGGCTGTTGGTAAGAATCACCTGAACGATGATATTCATATTGAATCATGATATTGTTTTCTAATAATGTCTTGTACAGGCAGAGTAAGTATTATATATGTAAAGGGATGGCTACATGACCGTAGGTAAGAATCACCAAAGGATGATAACTGCATGCTTTAAATTATGTTGGCTATGAGATTTGTATGTTTTACTTTTTGTCGTCAATAACATGAAATCGACCCTAAAGCAACGAGAAATACCACTGTTAATAATGTTCTATAACTTGATTACTTAGTGTTGTATTCTTAGGTGAGTTGGGCCAGAACCGCTCGCCAGTACATTGATGATGTACTGACCCACGTTGTGGGCAATATTACAGGTGTATGCTTAGGGGAAATCCTTTGATCAGTGCTTGGCATCGATGAATCGGATGGGTGTGCATAAGCTGTTCTTTCAAGACGATGTCTTCTGCTATACGGGACATAATGTATGGAACAGTGGAACTCAGTATACCAGTGATATTGTAGCTAAATTGGCAAGTTCATTGTAAAGAAGTCGGTATATTCAATTGTAGCCTAAAGGGGCAAGTGTATACATTCAGTTGGCTATTCAAGAGTCCATTAAACGGTTGTAAACTTCGTATTCTGTTGCAAGACTTGTAATCCATTATGATTATCAATAAAGAGATACATTTCTTTATATCTTGTGTGACTTCAATTTATCTGCTTGGTTTTGCTGTGTTGTCGATATTTTTCGAGAAATACCAGGAACTGTAATGGTTTTGCCTTGTACAAGTGCAATCTAGACTTGTACGGCATCACGCCCAGTGGCTAGTTTTAGATCTTTCGGGATCGGGGCATGACAATTGTTATCCCCTACGACATGGTCTTCGTTCTGCAGAAGGCTGTTAAAGGTCAAGCCTTGGCCGACTTTCTAGCAGCCCATCCAGGCTCAGAAACAGCCAAAATCTATGAAGAAATCACAGACGAAGTCGTTAACTCAAACATGACTTCACATGATGACGTTTGACGAATGTACTTTGACGGTGCTTCAAGGACAGGGCCACAAGGTGATATCATCGCTGGAGTCACTACATGAAAATACACCTTTTGTGACAACAGTTTTACAACAAAAATATTTGCTGCAAATAAGTAATTATTTTCAACAATATCTATAAATTCGTCGTAAATTTAGGTTGCACAATTTTAAAGCAACAAAAATTTAATCGTTCTAAAAGTTTTGTTGCAAAATAATTAGCGAATTCTATTCCCGCTCTTGTAAATTGGTGGTAAAAGTTTTTGCAACAAGATAATAATTTTTATAACAAAAGTTAGGTATTCCAAAATTACTACCAAAATACACTCAATTAGCGACGGATATTTAGCGACAGAATTTTTCTGTCGGCGTTAACGATGGCTTCGTGGCCGCACACCGACTGATTACCGACCACACATTTTTTGCCATTTTTATTTTAATTTTAGGAGGATGAACGGTCGCACATACGTCGCTAGACTATCGGAGTTATAGCGACGGATATACAGTCGTCGCTACGCAGTCGATTATTTGGTGGGAATTGTGTAGAGAATTGGCGGGACATATCTTCGACTACGTAGCGACGGATATTCAGTCGGGACGTAGCAAACAGGGCGACTACTGGGCGACGGATGTTTCTACGTCGCTAGTCCGTCGCTATATATACGTACCGGACTTTAAATGAAACGGCGGGGGAAAATTTTTGTATTCCCCCCAAATTCACTCTCTCTCTCTCTCTCTCGCTGGTGTCAGCTTCGGTGATCGGCGTCGGTGTCGTCGTCGGCGTCGGCGTCGACGTCCTCTCCTCTCTCTCTCCCGAAGGTAACCCCCCTCTCTCTCTCTCTCTCGCGGTGTCGTATAGGGGCTGGGCGGCGCACTTGGGACTGGGCCGTCTGGGGCTGGGCGGTTGGCTTGGGTCGGGGCCTGGGCGGTGGGCTTGGGACGGGGGCGTCGGGGGCTGGGCGGTGGGCTGGGCGACGGGCTTGGGACTGGGGCGTCGGGGTCTGGGCGGCTGGCTTGGGTCGGGGTCTGGGCGGTGGGCTTGGGGCGGGGGCGTCACCCTCTGGGAGGCGGGCTTGGGGTTGGGGCGTCGGGGGCTGGGCGGCTGGCTTGGGTTGGGGGCTGGGCGGTGGGCTTGGGACGGCGACGTCGGGGGCTGGGCGGCTGGTTTGGGACGGGGGCGTTGGGGGCTGGGCGGCTGGCTTGGGTCGGGGTCTGGGCGATGGGCTTAGAGCGGGGGCATCGGGGTCTAGGAGGCGGGCTTGGGGTTGGGGCGTCGGGGCTGGGCGGCTGGCTTGGGTCGGGGGCTGGGCGGTGGGCTTGGGGCGGCGGCGTCGGGGGCTGGGCGACTGGCTTGGGGCGGGGGCGTCGGGGCTGGACGGCTGGCTTGGGTCGGGGGCTAGGCGGTGGGCTTGGGGCGGGGGTGTCGGGGTCTGGGAGGCGGGCTTGGGGCTGGGGCAACGGGGGCTGGGCGGCTGGCTTGGGTCGGGAGCTGGGCGGTGGACGTGGGGCGGCGGCGTCGGGGGCTGGGCGGCTGGCTTGGGGCGGGTGCGTCGGGGCTATTTGCAACCGACGCAGAGCCATAAGCACTCTTCATAACCGGCGGTAGGCTTTGGTCGGGGACGGCGGGTGGCTTTGCTTCTTAAATTCATCTGAGTTTATATATTGGCTAAATAATGTGTTATCCATATTGGGTGTTCCATTAGTTTGGTGGTGTTTGGATTAGTAAATATGAATATAGGGTTTGGATTCATGGTGTATATGTTCACTGTCTCAAGGACAGTGCGAGTTCTATCAGTTGTGTGCTTCTGAATAGATGTATATATCTATACATCTAGCTGTGATATATATATGTGTATATGACAATCTTAGTTAGCGACGGACTAGTTACCGGTTAGCGACGGATATTTCCAGCTCCATTTGCATTAATCTACGGTACGACATGGTGATCAGGACATAGTCCCTGCAGCCATTCGACTGGCAAGGCAGATACTATGTAGCTGTAGATAAAGTTGACTATCTTCCGACCCTCATCCCTTGGCAATGATGATACGACAACCTATCACTATATCTTGTATGTAGTAGATGATGTCTTAGTATTACATTAAGTGAGTTCATCTTGATTCTGTTACGTCCTTCAGATACTAGATACGATAAGAACATATACTACACGATATGTATACAGAATATAGATGATTCACACTAATGTATGCTAGAATGAATTTTGGGTTGTGTTCTGAGCCATCCGTTCTCATAAAACACATAGGAATTAGTAGTGTGAGAGCGCCGGAGAGAGTGAGAGCACCGGAGGGGGGAGGAAAGAGAAAGAGTAAAATGGTACGACATAGTGAAGTAGTACTGTATTTTGGCTCCAGTTCCAGCTCCATTTGTATTAATCTACGGTACGACATGGTGATCAGGACATAGTCCCTGCAGCCATTCGACTGGCGAGGCAGAAACTATGTAGCCGTAGATAAAGTTGACTGTCTTTCGACCCTCATCCCTCGGCAATGATGATACGACAACCTATCCCTATATCTTATATAGTAGTAGATGATGTCTTAGTATTACATTATGTGAGTTCATCTTGATTCTGTTACATTCTTCAGATACTAGATACGATAAGAACATATACTACACCATATGTACAGAACATAGATGATTCACACTAATGTATGCTTGAATGAATCTTGGGTTGTGTTCTGAGCCATCCGTTCTCACACTTGGCAAAAAATCGAATTTTTATACTTTATCGGCTTTCGAAAATGTACTCAAATTACATGATGATTCCTTTAGTTAGCTTGCTTATGTTACAATAATATTATTTATGACTATTGATCTTACCAGATGGCACCCATGACCCGAGGAGCGGCACGTCGTTTGAGGAAAACAGTGAATGCTGAGGTGGCTCCTCCTACAGTTAAGGAGGAAGTGGCACCGGTTGCTAGTGAGACTGGGAGTTCTATTTATCCAGCACCGGTAGCTAGTGAGACCGGGAGTTCTCTTCAAGCAGTCCTTGCAATGGAAGACATCTCTCCTCACGCCAAAAATCTCACTTTTTCGAGGTGGTTACGTGATCGTATCACTGAGCGTTTGCGTGAGCAGCGTGGTTCTCATTAGCTACTAGTACTTATTTGTATTGGACTATTAGTGTTGAGTTTTTTTTGTATTAGACTATTTGTATTGGACTACATATATGAACTAGAACTGTGTCAATCTCTGGATTGTATTGGACTACAACATGGTGATCAGGACATAGTCCCTGCAGCCATTCGACTGGCGAGGCTGAAACTATGTATCCGTAGATAAAGTTGACTGTCCTCCGACCCTTATCCCTCGGCAATGATGATACGACAACCAACAAGAGAGAATACTCTGAGAGATCCATCTGAGTATGACGTATACTCTGAGAGATCACCTTTACAAGAATGATATCAGTAGTGGGATTGAGTGCTGGAGGAGATATTATCAGAGTATACGTCCTACTTAGATGGGTCTCTCACCGTTATTATTTTTTTCTGACGGCATGGTGGATGTGCTCCCTCAACAGATTCTTGCTCCGAGCCAAAACTTTGCCCAGGAACTCAAGTGGACATCCTTGGTGTAGAGCTCGAGTGAGAGGTTCCTGACAGCATCGTGGTCTCCTTTGTCAAAGTATCCGTGCTTATCCCACATTGGTTGTGGGAAGAGCACGGAAACTTTGACAAAGGAGACCACCATGCTGTCAGGAACCTCTCACTCGAGCTCTACACCAAGGATGTCCACTTGAGCTCCGGGACAAAGTTTTGGGTCGAAGCAAGAATCTGTTGATGGAGCACATCCACCATGCTATCAGAAAAAAATAGTAACGGTGAGAGACCCATATGAGTAGGACGTATACTCTGATAATATCCCCTCCAGCACTCAATCCCACTACTGATATCATTCTTGTAAAGATGATCTCTCATAGTATACGTCCTACTCAGATGGAACTCTCAGAGTATCCTCCCGGTTGGGTTGTGTTCTGAGCCATCCGTCCCAGGGATTTGATTCTGTATTTTGGTTTCTGTATTTTTGCTCCAGCTCCATTTGCATTAATCTACGGTACGACATGGTGATCAGGACATAGTCCCTGCAGCCATTCGACTAGCGAGGCAGAAACTATGTGGCCGTAGATAAAGTTGACTGTCCTCCGATCCTCATCCCTCGGCAATGATGATACGACAACCTATCACTATATCTTATATAGTAGTAGATGATGTCTTAGTATTACATTAAGTGAGTTTATCTTGATTCTGTTACATTCTTTGGATACTAGATACGATAAGAACATATACTACACCATATGTACAGAACATAGATGATTCACACTAATGTATGCTAGAATGAATCTTGGGTTGTGTTCTGAGCCATCCGTTCTCACACTTGAAGATAAATCGAATTATAACGATGGATATTAGGTTACTCTTCAGGATAATTGATGTCTATTTTATATTAGTTTGGTTTGGTCTATATGATTCTTGGATAATTGGTGTGCATTAAATTCGTATGTGCATATTTGGTCTATATGATTGTTGGATAATTGGTGTGTATTATATATTGGTTTGATTTATGCATATTTTTGTGAACAGGGAAAGTGCTGCAATTATTTTTCAAAAAAATTCTCAGTTACCGACGGACTAGTGACCGATTAGCGACGGATATTTCCAGCTCCATTTGCATTAGTCTACGGTACGACATGGTGATCATCCAGTAGTCCCTGCATCCCTCGGCAATGATGATACGACAACCTATAACTATATCTTATATAGTAGTAGATGATGTCTTAGTATTACATTAGTGAGTTCTTCTTGATTCTGTTACGTTCTTCATATACTAGATACCATAAGAACATATACTACACCATATGTACAAAACATAGATGATTCACACTAATGTATGCTAGAATGAATCTTGGCTTGTGTTCTGAGACATCCGTTCTGATCAAGCATCTTCCTTCTCCTCTCCTCCACCATGGCTCTGAACCCATCTGCTCCTCCCCACTTCCCTTCTTTTTATTTGACTCTCTCAGCCACATATGATATCCAGCTCAAGTGTAGAGTCGGAGAAGAAGAAGTGGAAGGAAGAGGAGGGGGAAGCAGCACAGCCGGCGGCATGACCCGGAGGAAGTACCGAAGTTTTCTTCAACAGCCGTAGGAGAACTATAAGGATATATCTTTTCACAACATGTCATCTTGTCAAAGACCCTTCATGTGAATATCATGTTACCGCGGTGTCGGAAGACTAACATGTCATAAGTTTTTAAGCCGTGTGTTTTGACATAATCTTCCCAACTCTTTCCTCCTATGTAGTAATCTTGCATTATTACATAGCAGGAAAGAGTTTGGAGGATTATGTCAAAACACACGGCTTAGAAAATTATGACATATTAGTCTTCCGACACCGCGGTAACATGGTTGTCACATTAAGGGTCTTTGATAAGGTGATATATTGTGAAAAGATATATCCTTATAGTTCTTCTACGTCTGTTGAAGAAAACCTCTGTACTTGCTCCGGGTCATGCCGCCGGCTGTGCTGCTTCCCCCTCCTCTTCCTGCCCACTTCTTCTTCCTCGACTCTACACTTGAGCTGGATGTCATATGTTGCTGAGAGAGTCAAATAAAAAGAAGGGAAGTAGGGAGGAGCAGATGGGTTCAGAGCCATGGTGGAGGAGAGAAGAAGGAAGATGCTTGATCAGAACGGATGGCTCATAACATAAGCCAAGATTCATTCTAGCATACATTAGTGTGAATCATCTATGTTCTTATCGTATCTAGTATCTGAAGGATGTAACAGAATCAAGATGAACTCACTAATGTATGCTTGAATGAATCTTGGGTTGTGTTCTGAGCCATTCGTTCTTATACTTGGCAATTAAGCCATTCGACTGGCGAGGCAGAAACTATGTAGCCATAGATAAAGTTGACTGTCCTTCCACCCTCATCCCTCGGCAATGATGATACGACAACCTATCACTATATCTTATATAGTAGTAGATGATGTCTTAGTATTACATTAGTGAGTTCATCTTGATTCTGTTACATCCTTCAGATACTAGATACGATAAGAACATATACTACACCATATGTATAGAACATAGATGATTCACACTAATATATGCTAGAATGAATTTTGGGTTGTGTTCTGAGCCATTCGTTCTCATACATGGCAATTAAGCATGTGAAATAGAACTGATTATGTTTAGTTTGTCTTGCTATACAGATTTTCACATCAAAATTGAAATGGATCGTTACTTCGTTGATCGTACATGGATGTACTAGCGGATCAACCTCCTGGACCGTAGGTACTTATAAGTATTGACCGTATCGGATTACTATCGATCTATTATTTTGGTATGGACCGGTTGGTAATTGTCTTAGCGAATTGGTATCGTCCTATCCGATATATATCGGCCGAATAGCTAGGATTCATATTGGCCTTATCGATTTGGTATCGGTCATATCCGATAGGTATCGGCCGTGTTGGATTAGTATAGACCATTTTGGATTAGTATCGTGGAAGGTTTAGTAACAACTGTACTTGGATTTCTCTCTTCTAGAGCTAGATTATCATTGCAAGAGAGTCACGAGAGCGTAACTGGCCAGTTACAGAACATACATACTTCCTTTTGAATCTTGTTTTTCCTGATAGAAAAGGAAGCATGTATGTTACTGTAACTGGCCAATCTCGATCTGGTGATTCTCTTGCAATGGTATTCTAGCTCGAGAAGAGAGAAATCCAAGTACATTTGTTACTAAACCTTCCACGATACTAATCCGAAATGGTCTATACTTATCCAATACGGCCGATACCTATCGGATATGACCGATACCAAATCGATAAGGCCAATATGAATCCTAGCTATTCGGCCGATACATATACATATCGGATATAGGACGATACCAATTTGTTAAGGCCAATACCAATATGATACGTCCTATACCAAACTCGATAGACCGATACTAATCTGATACACTAGATACTAAGTACATCCGGCCTATACCAGCGGATCCACCAATTACTGCACGATAGGCTCAACGAATCTAGTTACATCCGGTTATTGGTGAGTACATGATTACATAGTAATTCTGTTAGTCTTGTGATACAGATTTTTACTCTCTCATGCTACCAACGTCACAACTTTTCCAGTGCTGCTGTGTTCTAATGATGATGAACGCAAAAAACCAAAGTCATAACTTTTATAACTTGAGTAAATTTCTTTACCCTATATGAAAATTTTTGTTGTCAGAAAGATGGCTCCTAGGACTCGTCGAGGTGGTGCTGCTAGTCGAGGAAGGGGTCGATGCAAGAAACCTTTGGAGGTCGACACGGAGGAAGTCTCCGTCGTCAAACAAGAGCCGGTGACTGTTAAGGAGAAGGTGTTACCAAAGGTCGAGGTCAAGGAAGAACCGATGACCATCAGGGAAGAGATTGCTCCCAAGCTTGAAGCTAAGGAGGAGCCACCGTCAGAGAGTAGTAGCATCGGGACCGACCCTCCTGTCCCTACAGAAGACCTCAACCAGATTGAGCCTTCGTATGCAAAGTGGCTGATAGAATGGTACATGCCTCAACGCAACTATCATCCCTGGCTGTGAGGATTCATCGTCTGATTTGTGGTCTTTGTTGAGGCCAAAGTCGATTTTCCTATGTGTTTTGGAATATTTGTGAAATTTTTGGAATATTTGTGCTATGATCGGATTATAACGATGGATATTAGGTTACTGTAACTGGCCAACTCTTTCCTATGTGTTTTGGAATATTTGTGAAAAATTTGGAATATTTGTGCTATGATCGGATTATAACGATGGATACTAGGTTTCTCTTCCGGATAATTGATGTCTATTTTATATTAATTTGGTTTGGTCTATATGATTCTTGGATAATTGGTGTGCATTAAATTCATATGTGCATATTTGCTCTATGTGATTTTTGGATAATTGGTGTGCATAATATATTTGGCCTATGTGATTGTTGGATAATTGGTGTGCATTATATATTGGTTTGGTTCATGCAAATTTTTGCGAACAGGAAAAGCGCTGTAATTTTTTTTCAAAAAATTCTCAGTTAGCGACGGACTTGTGACCGTTTAACGACGGTTACTACCAGTTTTTGACTACTTTTCGACGGCTATTCCGTCGCTAACTGGAGATTTGAAAATGTTTTCAGGTAGCGACGGATGGTCAACGGAATATCCGTCGGAATGGTATTTAGTTCGACGGAATAGCGACGACCTATCCATCGCCCTTGTTCTGAAAATACCAAGAATTTCCAGAACATGCTCGACGGATAATCCGTCCATATTCCGTCGATATATATCGACTGAATAGCGACTACTTATCCGTCGCCATGTTGCTGGAAATGACATGAATTTCCAGAAGCTGATCGACGAATTTTCTGTCAAAAAACCGTCGCTAATCCGTCCTTTGTTATCGAAGGCGTCGACGGATTAGCGACGGCATGTTACACTCTGATACGCTATTACGACGGGTTACCGACGGAACTTTACGTCGCTATTGTCAACACATTTCAGTACTTAATACTTGAAAAGGATGCTAGTCCGTCGAAAAGTCGTCGCTAATGCTTTGTATTGTTAAGTCGACAATCCGTCGCTATTCTGTCGTTTGACGACAACGTAGTGACAGACCGTTATTAGCAACGAGCTGATTGCCGACGGATTTTTTTGACCAAAATCCGTCGGTTATCGGTCGCTAATGCTAATTACCGTCGGATTGGCGACGGATAGGGCCGTCGCTAAAACGATAAATTTTGGTAGTGAATATCCTATATCATTAAGGACAAAATTCATTTGTTGCACATCCGAATATTTCTATTGCAACAATTTATTCATATGCAAAAAACAAAACCAATTGTAAAAAAATTATTGCAGCAATTTATTTGTGTGCTAAACAGGATTTTTTTCCTCCAAATTAATAAATCTCCGCACAACCCTCTTTTCCCGCAAATTTTTTTTATTTTCTTTTTCATCAAATTTTTTATTCCCGGGTCATGATCTCCCTTTTCCCTCAAACTTTTTGCCTTTTTCGGTCAATTTCTCTCTTTACTACTTGGATTTCCATCACCACTCCCCCTTCTCTCTACATCAATCCACTTCTCCCTCTCTCCTCCTTCGGATGCGGCGCACAGTGAGTCTAACGACAACAGAAGGACATCGATCGGTCTGACGATGGCGAGGCGAGCCTTATAACGGAGTGACATGGCTGACAACGGCACAACAAGGATGGTGGCACGAGACAGTGGTCTCAAGGTTCTTTTTTCACAAACCCTAGAACCCGAAAATTTATGTTTCTGAATTCTCTAATTACCATTGTGAAAGAATAAATTTTTTTATGGAACCTTGTAAATTTAGCAAAATAAAGCCAATTTTAGAGTTTATGTTAATTAACCTGCATTGTGACTTCATCCTTTAGTTCCAGTTTCACCTTGATTAGATGAAAAATAGGTATTATAATAGCATTGTTGATTTTTGCACAACAACTTCAGATTCATGACAGATATTTAACTATTTCTAGTTGTTTATACTCAATTTGTTGATTTTCTAGTTCATCCATTAGTTCCTACAGCTCCGACCTGTCGTGATCCTCTCCGTGCTGCTCACCGGAGCTCGGATCCAACCGTGGGATGCCACAACCACGTGTTTCACAGCCGATGGGTTTTAAGAAAATAGGCAAAAAATAAGGGGGGCAGTACATACTCTGCTGCAAAATATGCACCTTTTAAGAAAATACATTTCTTACATTTTTAGTGAAATAAACTTCAACAAGTATGATCCTAAAGACCAATTGTGTCATCGTTCATATACAGCCGTTTCCAGATGAGGATGATTATTTGCACTCAGAAACGCTTCCAAATTGTGTACATTACAATAAGTTTCTATCACAAATATGCATAACAAACTCCCCTCAAAACATGACAAGTATCATAGTCTAGAAATAGTTTCAAACATGAAACAAGCCTCCAAAACCAGAATAAAAAACTTCACGGTCACACTAATTTATTTACAGGTTATGTCTAAAAAGTAAATTCCGAGAATTAGATCCAATTATCTAAGCATGTGCAACTCAGCTACTTGAATCCAAGTTTCCCAGGATTGTAAGTACTAGGCCTGCCTCCTTGTCATTAGCAGGAACAACATCCTAAATGCATTATATGAATCAGTGTGCACTCCTTCTTCTTCTTTTTTCTAAAAAGGCCTTTATGGCAATTTTCTTATTCATTGAATTGTCTATATTCATATCAGATTAACAATATTTAATATCCGAAGCAGGTGATACCTTTGATTAGCACTATGGAGCCATATGGAGACATGTTTCTGAAATTTAGTAATATATGCCAAACTGGAGCCATATGCCAAACTTTATTTATTACAATATACAATATCCGACTAACAAGGAGACATGTTTTTGAAACATCGAACAACTGTTTTGTTTGTAACCTGTATTTGGTTTTAGCAGTCTTTCGAAGTGATCTTGTTTTATTTATGTATTCATTCTATATTAGGTGCGTCTCAATAGCAGTGCTTATATATCCTATAGTATATATTTTTTGTCGAAATGGTATCTCTCGTATTATATTATCGAATTTGTTAGCATACTCTGTATGCATCTGTTAGCATACTCTGTGTCAACTTCTACATCAAATCACCCATTTTGGCCAATCAAACAGTAAAAAGTTGGATGTGCCTCTCTTTTGCTTCTTGTAGTGACCATTTCATAAGGTAGATATGCTTTCATATAACTTCTCCGATAAATTAGGAAGTAAAATGTATATAAATGGCTAACAGAAATAAAACATAATTATTTTCATATTTTTTGATACCAGAAATAAAACATCAATTTTCTGATACCTCTCTATTCCTTGGATCCTCATATATATCTGAGAATTTATAGTCAATAGCCATCTAATTCTATTAAGTGTAACAAACTCTTTGATGACTGGACTAATTGGCTAGTCATTGGCTGAGTTGGATTATTCCAAGCTTGATATTTGATGACTCGGCTAATCGACTCTGGCCCAGCTGCTTGATACCAACTGCTGTCTAATACCCAAACAACTGAGGACTGGATTGCAAGGTTAAAGTAGATTTCTCTTACCTGGGGAAGACTGATATTCAGCTACTAGAAGAATGATACTCCTTTGCCATTATCCACAGTTTACTCTATCCAGAATCTGATACTAATACTGAGTCGTGAACTACACTAAGCTATACTACTAACTGAACATCCAATTTTTTGCTATACTACTAACTGAACATCCTATCTCTATGTCAACTTCCAGTTTGGGATACATTTTTTGACTGTATCACTATGGCACTCCGTCCTGATCGCCAAATTTGCTGATTCCAATTTTTTATTGAAATATTGTTATAAACTTGCTTTTACGTGTGAAACCTCCAATGGCAAATTTTATAGAAACTATAGATTTCTTGTCAGTTTAGGGCTGCACAATTTTTTACGAACTATGGTAAGTTTTTGTTACATTTTTCTACTTTATTCTCTCTTAGTTTCATTTTGGGCTTGAAAGTTGAATATGGTCAAACATAATATGCAGCTTGTCTATAATTTCATCATGTCTCGTTAATTCATGATTTTCTATACTGTTTTACTATTCAGAAATGGAGGGTACTTAGACATAAACTCTATTCATAGAGTTATATGGAATATTTGTTTACCGTAAGAAGTACTTTGCTAATTCAGAGTTAGTCCTCATTGCATCACAAATTATTATATTCTTTCGCTAGTTAGTGTACACAATCTCGACAACTTGCCCACATATACTTTTTGCTGAGTTCCTTCATAACTTGCTTTAAGTGCATCACGATTGTACAAACACTGGATCAATTTCAACTTATTTCTAATTTTAATGTTTTATCATATAACTTATTGCAGGTTTTCTTGCCTATTCGAGTAAGGACTTCTACAGCAATAAAGCTTACAAGATACCTTAGGAGGTTGGGACAAGAAACCAAACATTTCAATGTTGCTACAGAGGCTACTAGACTTTTGTAATCATAATGGAAGCTAAACATCCTAATTTTTGTTAGACATGAAATTGGAGAATATTTGTTATTAAGAACTTTTGTTGAATAGAAATTTGATACAAGTCTTAGAACTTAATTTTATGTAATGTATCAGCTGTGGTATTAGCAAATAATGTGACTGGATACTCTTTTAATGAAATGAATTATTCAAAATAATAAGGTATTTTATTGATTGTTACAACAATATTTATATACTCTTGTATTAGAATTAATATTAATTGTCAGGTGATGAAAATGTGATTAGAAGCACTATATTATTTACAAAAATTATCTATTTTTTGCAAAAAAAAAAATTATTGAAAATATTCATTTTTTATGAATTTTATCAAACTTTTGCAACAATGAGAAAAGTATTTGTGATGAAAATTTTGTCCCCAATAAAAGTATGAATGAACAAAAATATTTGTTCCAAATAATAATACATGCAACATAAGTATTTTGTTGCAATAAAATACTATAGGCTACAAACTATTTGTTGCAAATAAAATTACTTAGAACAAAATTGTTTGTTGCAAAATATCATTATTTACAACGAGAACTATTTTGTTGCTAAGTTTGCAGCGAACAAAAAAATCGTTTCAAAAGACCTTTTGGTACGCACTTGTGGTGACGAATTGGATAACAAAAAAGTTTTGTTACAAATATCTTTTTGTAACAAATTAATCATTTTTTACAACGATTTTTTTTGTTGCAAAAAGTGTATTTTCTTGTAGTGAGTCAGGGTAGTATTAATTTCTCCCTCTGGATTGGTAGTCAATCGGGCATGCTCTCTCACAGAACCTTGTTCAAACAATGTAGCCGAATACAACGCTTTGGTAATCGGACTCCGACTTACAAAAGAGGTAGGGGTCAAATACCTGGAAGCGTATGGCGACTCACAGCTGATTGTTAATCAAATCCGAAGCTCGTATGAGGTTCGTAATGCGGACCTGATTCCCAATCATCAGACAGAAATTTCCATCATTGCAACCTTGGAGGGGTTCTTTATAGAGCATGTTTCTAGGCACCAGAATATTGAAGCTGATGCCCTAGCACACTACTAAAATACAGTCAATTAGCGACGGCTGTTTAGCGACAAATTTTTTTGTCGTAATTAGCGACGGATTTACGACAAATCCCCGACGGAGCACCGACGATAAACCGATAATTTTTTAATTTTATTTTAAGGGTGAGAAAAGGTCGCCAGTCCATCGCTAAGGCGTCAGAGACATAGCGACGGATTTATATCCGTCGCTATGTTGTCGACTATTTGGCGGGAAATGTTGGAAGAAGTGGCGGGACAAATTGCCGACTACGTAGCGACGGATTGGCCGTCGCCAGTTTTCCAATATAGCGTCTGCGGAGCGATGGATATTATCCGTCGCTAGTCTGTCGCTAAATATACGCCCCAGACTTAAATTGAAACGACGGGGGGGGGGGGCTTTTCATTCCCCCCCCCAAATTTTACTCTCTCTCTCCAGTGGCTCTCGGTGATCGACGTCCTCTCCTCTCTCTCTCCTGAAGGTAATCCTCTCTCTCTTTCTCTCTCTCTCTCTCTCTCTCTCTCTCTCTCTTCTCTCTCTCTCTCTCGCGGTGGTCGGTTAGGCAGCGGGGGCGGCGGTGACTGCGGGGCGGCGTGGGCGTCGGAGATTGGGGGCGGCGGAGGAGGCGGAGGGTGGGGGACGGCGGGGGGTCGGTTGGCGGCGAGGGGTTGTGGGTGGCGGGGGCAGCGGGGGGTTGTGGTGGCGCGGGCTGCGGGTGTTGTGGGTGGCATGGGGGACAGCTGGTCGGGGCAGGGAGTGTGGGGGGGGCAGCGGGGGGTGAGGGCGACGAGGGGTTGTGGGTGGCGGGGCTGCGAGGGGCGACAAGGGGATTGTGGGTTGCGGGGGGCGGGGGGGGTGGCAGCAGGGGGTTGTGGGTGGCGGGGGCTGCGGGGGCGGCAGGGGCTGCGGGGGTTTGACCCTTGTACACATCAACACACACATACACATCCTAATGATCTATAACACTCATATCTATACACCACACACACACACCTATACATTGTATGTTGACACTCATTCCCTCTCTTTCACACTTTACTGCCACACACACACACACACAACCCTGAGATAACACTGTCCAGCCCCCTTCACTCTTTCACTCACATTTGTTCCCTCTTCCCTATATATATATATATATATATATATATATATATATATATATATGTAGAAAAAAAATAAAAAAAATATATATATGCAGATTGTGTTTATGTGCTTGTGTAGGATGTACATTGGTTTTGGGTGTTTGCTATGTGACATAGATGTGCGGCTTGTCACATAACTATGTGTTTTGGTTATAGGCTATGTGTCCTATACTAGGTGGTGTAGATGTGCCATATGAGTTTTGTGTATATTACCCCTAGTGTTGTATTGGTATAGGATTATCAACGGATTACCGTCGAATATTTAGCTACGGCTATTTAGCGTTGGATTTTTTCTAGTATCGAACTATCGGTATCCAGAACTCGGTATTGGTATCGAACTATCGGTAGCGGACTATCGGTATCGAACTATCGGTAGCCGACTATCGGACTATCGGTATCGGTATCAAACTATCGGTATTGCACTATCAGTATCGGTATGTATGTATGCATATATGATATATGTAGGTAGTGGTTGTGTGTTAATGGCTATGGCCATATGAGTTGTGTGTTATAGGCTATGGCCGTATGAGTTGTATGTATATGTTAGCGAAGGATTTTTATTTTAACGATAGATTTTTAGCTACAGCTATTTAGCGACGGATTTTTTTTGTCGAAATTAGCGACGGACTTTCAACAAATCATCGACGATTACCGTCGAATATTTAGCTACAGCTATTTAGCGTCGGATTTTTTCCGGTATCGAACTATCGGTATCGGTATCGAACTATCGGTAGCGGATCCACCTCATCGACCGTATGTGCTTAGTATCGATCGTAGCAGATTAGTATCAGTATATCGGTTTGGTATAGGTCGTATCAGATGGTATTGACCTTAGCAAATTGGTATCATCCTATCCGATATGTATCGGCCGTATAGCTAGGATTCGTATTGGCCTTATCGATTCGGTATCGGCCATATCCGATAGGTATCGGCCGTATCGAATATGTATCGGCCGTATCAGATTAGCATGGTGGAAGGTTTAGTAACAACTGTACTTAGATTTTTCTCTTCTCGAGCTAGAATACCATTGCAAGAGAGTCACGAGAGAGTAAAAAACCTCATCGATATTGATGTTTATGAGAGTGATTAGCCAATTACAGTAACATACATGCCGTATTTTCTATCATTAATGGAGAGATTGAAGGCAATAACATACAGAGTTGTATTTCGGAAGAAGACAAACTCCTATAAACTCTTTGTTCACAAAGCAAGCTATAGAGAATACAGAACAAGTATCGAGTTCATAACCTACTTCGCAAGAGAAGTATCTTACTGTTTTATGTCAGATCAGCCTGAGATAACTGAGAACATTAAGATACTTCTCTTGCGAAGTAGGTTATGAACTCGATATGTGTTCTGTATTCTCTATAGCTTGTTTTGTGAACAAAGAGTTTATACGAGTTATTCTCCCTAAATACAACTCTATATGTTATTGCTTTCAATCTCTCCTTCCCTGATGGAAAATACAGCATGTATGTTACTGTAATTGGCCAATCACTCTCGTAAACATCAATATGTAGGAGATTTTTTTACTCTCTCGTGACTCTCTTGCGATTGTATTCTAGCTCGAGAAGAGAGAAATCCAAGTATAGTTGTTACTAAACCTTCCACCATGCTAATCCGATACTGTAGATACATATCCGATACGGTCGATACCTATCGGATATGGCCGATACCGAATCGATAAGGCCAATACGAATCCTAGCTATACGGCCGATATATATTGGATATGTATCTACCAATTCGCTAAGGCCAATACCAATTTGATACGGCCTATACCAAACCTATAGACCGATACTAATCTAATGTGGTCGATACTATGTACATCCGGCCTATATACCAGCGGATCCACCAGTTACATAATTATATACTAATTCTGTTTAGTTTGTCTTATGATACAGATTTTCACATCCAATCTGTGATGGATCGTTATTTTGTTGATCGTACATAGATGTATAAACGATAACACGAGAGCATAATAGGTATGAGTGACGATTTTCAGGTAGGCATGAAAGTGTTTCTTATGTATGCCATGAGTAAAGCTCAGTACAAGGATAGTAACAAAATAAAGTGTCCATGTCGTAATTGTCGTACTAGACATTATGAAGAAGTGGTGACTGTGAGAGATCATTTGACCCGTAAGGGTTTCGTACGTGATTAAGGCCTATAGTCATCGCAAGGTGAACTATATGTTGAAAGACAGGTTACGAATGCTACTACATATGCTTTTGATGATAATGTTGCAACGAATTTTGTCATCGAAGACGACGAATGCTTTGTTGATTATGGAGACCTGCAGAACCTTGCACGAGATATG
Organism: Iris pallida; assembly: GCA_029216955.1. NCBI lineage: Eukaryota > Viridiplantae > Streptophyta > Magnoliopsida > Asparagales > Iridaceae > Iris > Iris pallida. The sequence goes on from JANAVB010009599.1 coordinate 1,328,662, forward strand.
GTGTACGACGCGGCAGGGCCTAATTTTGATCTGGAGGATCCTAATCCCGAGGCGAAGGAGTTCTATGATATGTTTCAGGATGCAGAAACTTCTCTATATCCTGGTTGTGAGCCTCATTCCGTACTGTCAGTGATGATGCGGTTGTTGAACATAAAGTCCGATTTTAACTTGCCACAAACTTGCTATAATCGGATTATACAACTAATCAAGAAGGTATTACCGAAGGAATCAAAAGAGCTTCCAAAAAACTTCTACAAGTCGAAGATGATGGTCCGACAACTGGGACTGGGGTACGAAAAGATAGATTGTTGTCGCAACGGATACATGTTGTACTACAAGGAGAACGAGGACATAGGAAGTTTTAGCTTCTGTAATGCGGATCGTTTCAAGCCAGTCAGGGGAAAAGGAAAGTCAACTAGACAACGACGTACTTACAAGTATATGCATTACTTGTCGATCATGAAGCACTTGCAGAGGATGTATATGTCTCAGAATACAGTAGAACACATGACATGGCACAACGAAGAACGCATAAAGGACGATAGAGAATTGTCACATCCTTCGGATGGAGAGGCATAGAAATATTTCGATTTGCGTCTTCCAGATTTTGCTGCAGAGCCTAGAAATGTACGTATGGCGCTATGTTCTGATGGCTTCGCCCCTTTCGGGCAGTCGGGATCTCAATACTCCTGCTGGCCGGTCATTCTTACCCCTTACAATCCGCCACCATGGATGTGTATGAAGACTCCTGATATGTTCTTGACATCTACATATCGGGTCCCAAAAATCTGATGAAGAACATCGATATATATTTATAGTCGTTGGTGGATGAGCTGAAACAGCAGTGGGAGATCGACGTCACGACCTATGATATTTCCAGGAAACAGAACTTCAGATGAGAGCTTCACTGATATGGATAATCAATAATTTTCCCGCATACGGTATGCTGTCGGGATGGAGTACTCACGGCACCGTGTCTTGTCCGATATGTATGGAAAATAGTAAGGCGTTCCGCCTTAACAAGAAGAAAAAACTTCTTTCTTTGATTGTCACCGTCAATTTCTGCCCGTGAGTCATCCTTGGAGAAAGAACAAGGACGCGTTCAGAGCTGGAAAACAAGAATTTTCTCATCCGCCTGCCAGAATGTCGGGATACAATATTTAGTAAGATGTAAAGGATTTGCCCACTGTAATGGAAGATCCATCGAACAATCGTGTCGATGGGTTCGGACAAAGCCATAATAGGACCAAACGGAGTATCTTCTGGGACTTGCCTTATTGGAAAGATAATCTTATAAGGCATAATCTTGATGTTATGCATATCGAAAAGAATGTGTTCGATAATGTCTTCAATATCGTCATGGATAGTAAAGGAAAGACGAAGGATAATCCAAAAGCAAGACAAGACATTGCCGAGATATGTAAGCGTCCTTATCTGAACTTGATACAAAGGGATGCTGGTGGACAATTAACTAAGTCGATAGCACAATAACATTGAGCAATGAAGATAGATTAATGATCTGCAAATGGGTATCGACTTTAAGATTTCCCGACGGCTATGTGTCAAATTTGTCTAGATGCATTGATCTCAATGAACGCAAGCTAACGGGAATGAAGAGTCACGACTGCCACGTATTTATGGAAAGATTACTGCCCATTGCTTTGAAAGAGTTGTTGCCTTCTGCTGTATGGGTTTCGTTGGCCGAACAATCTACATTCTTCAGGGATATTTGTTCAACTAAGTTGACTGTGCAACACATGGTTGAACTTGAGAGAAGATTATCTTACCAATTTGCAAGTTGGAGAAAATATTTCCTCCAGGCTTCTCGACAGCATGGAGCATCTACCGATTCATCTAGCATACGAAGTCCATGTCGGTGCATCTGTTTCATTATCGATGGATGTACCCATTTGAAAAGTACATAAAAATTGATATAATTTAAGTTGAATTTCAGTGGGTTTTAAATTTATTATTAATTCTCAAGATAATTTGTCTCTCTAGATACCTACACCATCTAAGAAGAAATTTGGCAACAAGGCTCATATAGAGGCTTCGATATACGAAGCATATCTTATCGAGGATGTGTCAAACTTTTGCTCCATTTATTTTGATGGTCATGTTAAGACAAATCGAAATAGACCTCAAAGGAATGACGAGGACGTTGAGGATGGAGGTATATTCAATGTAAGGGCATGCCTGTTGGTGCTAGTAAAAAACGGTGGTTGACTGACGACGAGTATGATGCCGCTCACCGATATGTCTTGTTAAACTATGACATACAAGAAGTGAGAGATTTGGAGAAGTAAGTCAGTACACTTGTACTCGTTATAATCACTAATTTGATGAAGTAAGTGACTACACATATATTATTATTCTCTCTAACAGTGTATTTAGAGATGAAGTCCAAAATGAGGACACCCGATATTACCGATGAGGGACTTCAAAGAGAGGTTGATTGTACATTTCCTTCATGGTTTCGCTAATACGTAAGTAACTGAGATAATATGTTATACGGCTACCATCAAAATATAGGCATCTAAAACATTTAAATTATAAATATTTGTTTACAGGTTTTATTGCCTGAAACAATACTCACTAATGAGAGTGTTCGTTATCTGGCATTAGGACCGAAGAAGCAAACAAAGACTTGGCCAGGCTATGTCGTTAATGGCATCAGGTTTAAGGCAACTCAGAATGCTATAACTGTCGAATTTATCAATGACGGCATCAGTACCAAGGATTCTAGTATTTGCATAAGAGGTACCATCTATGACGACGAGCCGGACTTTGACTATTATGGAGTGCTTCGGGATATTATAGACTTACAATATAGTGGCCCATATGATATGCATATTGTGATGTTCAAATGTGAGTTGTTCGATACGACACCAAATATCGGTTGGAGAATCGATAAACAATTTGGATTTGTCGATATAAATCATCGCAGGAGGTATAGAGGGGTCCGATACATTTGCGATAGCAAGTCAGGCTGTTCAAGTCTACTATACAAGCTACCCAAGATATCATAGAGATCGATTTGACTGGTGGGCAGTATGCAAGATTAAATCTAGAAATATATTTAACATTGGAGACCCAGCATACCAAGAGGACCAGATCGAAAAGTCCCAATACTTGGGACAACAATCGGATACATTGGATGTTGAAGATATTGTTGAGGAAAATAGAGGGGAGGAAGAGGTTGATACAAAAGACTTAGCTGTCAACCAGGGGAGAAAGAGACGTTTTGTCTCAAATATTGAGGCAGAAGAAGAAGAAGAAGAAGAAGAAGAATTTGATGGAGATGAGGATACAGATGAAATTGACGATGAGGATGAGGATGAGAATGATGATGAAGACGAGGCCGAGGATGAGAATGAAGACGATGACGATGATTAGGTTAAATATTGTTGTATATTAAAAACACTTCCAATTACGTGAATTAAGTTTGACCTCATAAAAGTAGTTACGTGAATTCATATTTTTTCGTTCGATCATTTACTTATTGTATGATTTTTTTTTGCAGATAGAACTCCTAGTCTTTTTCGTCGTGACGGCACTCATCTCCCTGCTGGTAGTATATATTTTAGTTTAGAATTTTATATTAATTTACACTTCTATATTGTTAATTATGTTTAATGTTCTATTTACAGGTCATGATGGTTGGCCGGGGTCGTGCTGTTGGTGGTGGTCGTGCTGGTGGTGGTGGTGGTGCTCGTGGTCGTGGTCGTGGTGGTGCTGGTGGTCGTGGTCGTATTTAATCTTCTTCGGATGTGACCCCATCCAGCGAACCCAACCCGAGAGTACCCCGGGCACAGACGCATCCCGTCGTCGATCGATAACTTCATCGAGGTATGAGTCTCCATCCGCTAACGGATCCGTTCCGCTAGCGGACCCACCAGTGGATCCACCAGTTACTGTACAGTGGGCCCCAGAGTACCCCCATACTCGGTTCTATCCGATTACTGGGGAGTACATGCATGGACCCGCGGATCCTCCGACGGCACCAGAAAGGCCGAGAGGCGAGTTCCGACGAGAGCTATGGCCCGCGGGGACCTCGTAAGTAAATTTAAGATAATTTATTAAATTTCTTTCATTTATTTAAGTTAATAATCCAGTCGTTGCTTCTTTGTAGATTTTTTTCGTTTAATGTTGCTAGGGCTCTTGGAAAAATTATCAGGACTAACTTCCATGGTCCCTACCTAAACTTTTCATCGGTGCCCCCAAACTTGAAGTACGTCTGGCTTGACGAGTTGAGGTATATATCCATATCTTATGGTTAATTATTAGTTACTCTTTAATCAACCATTTTTTAAATTATGTGATAATTGAATTTGTATGTTAGACGACGTTTTGGTGGCCCCCATCGCGAGGACGCGATCCACAGGACCTACAGAAGCGCTGCCTCGAAGAAGATACGGAATATGATTCATGACCTAAAAATGGGGCAGACAGGCCGAATTGGATCCGGCAGGACTATTATGAGGAGCTCTTAGATATGATGGATACTCCTGCGTACAAGGAGAAATCGGAGAAGGCGAAGGCAAACCGACGGGCCGCGAGGCTTCATACGGGAGGATCAAGGCCCCATGTAGCGGCGCTTGCAGATCTGGTGAGATACCGTAAATTCATTTCACTATCGAATTAGATATTATTAATATACGGAGTTAATTAAATTCTACGAAAATTTTATGCAGACCCAACGGGCGGTGAAGGAGGGATGGACGCTAGAATCGGTCACCATGTACGATGTATTCCAGCATACGCACAAGTGGCAGAAGGACGGGAGCTTCGTCGACGAAGGGCGAAGGAGACTGGTGTAAGTATTTATGTTTATGAGATTTACATTAGAATTAAAAGTATTCGGACTATAACTTAGGTAAACTTAGGATTCACACTTAACTTAGTGAAACATAGGATTTATATTACAACTTAGGTAAATCTTATAGTATAAACACATTCATTTGATAGGCTGCGTATCGTGAGGCCCTTAGTCGGGCTCAGTTAACTGCGGCCGAGGATGTCGGTGAAACGACGCTCGCCCGGACGCCCTCTTCTTTGGCCGCTCGCAATGACTTATTCGTAGATACCGTCGGCAGCTTTAAGAAAGGGCACCTATACGGAGTCGGCTCCCTAGGGCCGTTGCACATGGCGACTCAGAGATTTCTACCGACACTACCTCCTCCCGCGGCCCCGGCAGACGATGATGTGAGGTCGCAGCTGCGCGATGCGGTGTCATCCTTACGGGAGCCAATTGCCACGTACTTTCCGCCTCCGTCTGCTTCTGCCGGTCCTGCTGCTGGTGTCGGTCCGTCTGCTACTGGTGCCGGTCCTTCTTCCGTCGGTCATGTTTGTTTCAACCCTGCTGCCCCTCGGTACCGCCTCCGACTGTGACGGCACTCCTTAACCTCATGACGCTAGAGCAGCTATGCCGACTTCCGGATAGTGTCTTCGATGGATTACCGCTGTATATAGTGGAGCAGTATTATCGTCGGTCGCAGGTTGGAGTACCACCACCGGATAATCGAACTCCTCCTCCTCCTTGAAGTATTGTATTAGAATAGTTCTTAAACTTTGAATATTTGTGGGAATTTTGGATATTATAACGACGGATATTAGTTCATGATTTTTGGATAATTGGTGTGTACTTTTATTGGTTTTTGGTGATTATATTTTATTTGGTCTATCTATTTTTTGGATAATTGGTGTGCATTATATTCGTGTGTGATTTATATTGTATTAATATTGGTCTATGTGATTGTATATTGTGATATATTGGTCCGATGTTCGGATGTTGTGTGAACAGGGAAAGCTCTACAAATTTTTTTAAAAATATCTTAGTTAGCGATGGACTAGTGACGGGTTAACGACGGATAACTTCAGTTACCGACTAAATTTCGACGGAATATCCATCGCTAACTGGAGAATTCTAAATATTTTCCAGTTAGCGATGGATGGTCAATGGAACATCCATCGCTAATTGGAAATTCCAAATATTTTCCAGTTAGCGACGGATGGTCGACGGAACATCCGTCGGTAGGGTTCTGGTGGTTTGAAAGGTTACTCAGAAAGGTAGCGACGAACATTCCGTCTGGAAGTCGTCGCCATGGTCGACGGATTACCGACGGACTATCCGTCGCCATGGTTTTGGCAATGTTAAGCATTTCCAGAACCCGGTCGACGGATTATCCGCCACTAGTCCGTCGATAAGCCGTCCCTAGTTGGCGACGGGTGACGACGGAATAGCGACGTAATGATACCCTCTGATACAAAGTAACGACGGTTTACTGACGGACTATCCGTCGCCATGGTTCTAGCAATGTCAAGCATTTCCAGAACTAGGTCGACGGATTATCCGCCACTAGTCCGTCGCTAAGCCGTCCATAGTTAGCGACGGTTTACGGCGGAATAGCGACGTATCGATACCCTCTATACAAAGTTACGACGGTTTACCGACGGACCATCCGTCGCTAAGAGTCTTTACAATTCAATACCTAATACTTGAATTCGATGAAAGGCCGTTGGTAAGTCGTCGATAATACAACGAATGATGACGACGGGAAACAGTCTCTATTCCGTCGATTGACGACTACCTAGCGACGAACTTTATTAGCGACGAGCGGATTGCTGACGGATTTTTTGGACCAATATCCGTCTGTGATCCGTCGCTAATCTGGATTAGCGACGGAAGGTCGACGGATCTGGCCGTCTCTAAAGCAACATATTTTGGTAGTTGCAGGCCTCGTCGCTTCTTTGGCGGTTCCAAATCATGCTCATCATCTAGTCGACGTGATAGGCCATGAGTTGTTCTGTCACAAAAACAACGTTCAACTGAATATGAGTTACTCTGCCCAGATAACTAATAATGTGAAAGACTGGAGACTCCCGTTCATCGACTTTGCAGTCTACGAAATCCTGCCTGAGAATATGAAAGAAGCAACTTCAATCAGAAGGCGTTCTCTCAGATTCTTTTATGACACAGAAAAAAATGTTATATCGACGATCTTACGATGGACTACTGCTAAGATGTATGTCAAATGTAGAAGCCGAAGAAGCCTTACGCGTGGCTCACGATGGCGTCTGCGGGGCTCACCAACCGGGCCCAAAGTTGCAGGACCATCTCCGTCGGATGGGTTACTACTGGCCTACGATGGTAGCAGACGCAGTCGATTACGCAAAGAAGTGTAAGGATTTTCCCATCCATGCAGATTTTATACATATGCCATCCGAATTCTTGCACCCAACAGTGGCCTCTTGGCCATTTGAAGCATGGGGAATGGACATTATTGGCCCAATCACCCTGCCGTCGTCCAAAGGGTACCGGTTTATACTGGCAATCACCGACTACTTCTCCAAGTGGGTGGAGGCTGTTCCACTGGTAGAGGTAAAGACATCAAACGTGATCATTTTATAAAGCATCATGTCATTTACAGTTTTGGACTGCCAAGGAGGATCGTTCATGACAATGGTCCATAGTTCGCAAGCTATGCCTTCTATCGATTCTATGACAAGAATAAAATTCAGAATGTGGCTTCAACGGCATACAACCCATTGGCTAATGATCTAGATGAAGCCTTTAACAAGACCATAATCAAGCTTCAAGAAGTTCGTGTCTTCAAACAAGCACGACTGGAATGAAAAGCTAGGCGAATGCTTATGGGCGTACCGTACTACGAGTCGGACGGCTACGAGAAATACACCGTTCTCTCTGGTGTACGGGAGCGAGGTAGTTCTCCCATTGGAGACTCAGATTCCCCCTTCGTGTGGCTCTTACTTACCGGTTGACGTCGAACGATAACTACCGCCGACGGCTATAAGAATTGGAAGCTTTAGACGAGAAGCGTTTGCAAGCTCAACAAAGCATTGAGCTCTGTAAAGCACGCATCTCTCGGGCCTTCAATAAGAAAGTCAAGCAGAGGACATTCCAAATAGGCGTTCTCGTCTTGGCCGTTCGCAGACCGATGGTCATGACTCACAAAACTGTCGGTAAATTCCAGCCCAAATGGGCCATTCATCATCAAAACCGTATTCTCCAACGGCGCATACCGGCTCGCGAAATAGAACGGGACTTGCTCACGATGCCCATAAACGGCAAATTCCTGAAGAGATACTATGTCTAAGGACATACTGGTACTTCCTCAAACAACCAAATCTCCTAAGCCATCGAGTTATGTACACCAAGTACCTCTGAACTCACACTCTATTTTACTCTAAGTAGATTCACATCACATCTCCCTGAGTGGCAAGTCACGTATGATGATACCTCTGAACTTCCACTCTACTGCTTTATCACACAGGAGCCTGCCCAACTTATCGTTATCTCTGAGCAAACTTCCTAGTCTTGATTATTGTGTATCACGTACATATTACTCTGATACCGATAGTCTTCCGACTTAACATATGTACCCAACCCGGGATAAAAGACCTGGTGTTAAGACCACAAAACCTATCACGTCCATACTACCTATGTTGGGTTTTGCCTCAAAATCTATTACTCGCACCACCAAGGCGCAAATGGGTAATATGTCCACCAAAAATTATTCATAATTATCGTGTGTCACTCCATATTACCTCTGATACGATAGTCTTTTAACTTAACACCTGTACCCAATCTGAGATAAAAGACTGGTGTTAAGACCACAGAACCTATCACGTCCATATTACCTCTGTTAGATTTTGTTCAAATCATTACCCGCACCATCAGTGCGCAAAAGGGTAATATGTCCACAAAATGTTATTCAAATCTATTACTCGCATCTCCAGATGCACAAAAGGGTAATAGGTCCACAAAAAGTCCTCCAGTGGGATGTCCTCTGCCAACCACAAATGCTGTATTAGACCCTCTAGTACAAGCGTCCCTTTCCTCACAATCATATGCTTCTAGAGCTCAGTTGTTTCGTTGAATTCACTCCCCAGTAGTAGAACAACCTTGTCCACATTACCTCTGAGTTGTTCTATGTATCCTCACCGAGTTCACTCCTACGACGTCCATATCACCTCTGAGTAGGAAAGTTCTACAATCAACCTCATATTTACCACGTCCATATCACCTCTGAGTAAATATGTTGGTTCCCTCAACTTATTATCTGTACCTAAAACCAAGGTACGCCAAGGATGATAAGTCCACATAAAATCTCCAGCGAAGTACCCAAACCTATCACATCCATGCTACCTCTGATATGATTGTCACACCTAAACAGCTCGACTTTCCATGCTTCTTATTCAAAGTATTCCCAATTTGCAATTTGAAACCTTTGAAGGGGGTCTTGTAGAAGCATGGAAAAGAGGATATTGCTTTTAGTCCCACATCGGAAAGGAGAAGAAGAAATGGCTCACTCTATTCTATATATAGATCCCCCTGCCCTCCTTTGAAAAGGGCACCAACTTCCTTCCCTCCTTCCAACTTGGACTCTTACTACTATGCACCTTCTAGTGCTATGTCGAAGAAGTCTACGGCCATATCACGTATTTTATATGCAGGCCTGTAATAGCTCGTCCTGTCTCGCAGTGCTTTACTAGCCTCAGATCAGGGAGCAAATATGATGGTCCCAAAAGTCTCCCTATAATGATCAGGAGCAGTGCTTTACTAGCCTCAGATCAGGGAGTAAATATGATGGTCCCAAAATTCTCCTACAATGATCGAGCGCAGTACTTTACTAACCTCATATCAGGAAGCAAATATGATAGTCCCAAAAGTCTTCCTATAACGATCGAGAGCAAATGCTTTTACTAGCCTCAGATCAGGAAGTAAATATGATACCTACGCACCCGGGTGCTCGGGATACCCGGGCCCATAAAACAGATACAAAGGTAGATCAATCTGCTCCCGACTTGCGAGAGAGGTTGTCATTCACACACGCAAGGAGAGAGAAGCAACCTTGATGTATAGGAGCCCTTTCCAGGATATTACTACACCCAAGCCACCATCAACTACTGCTGCCACAAGACAGTGGCTCCACCACCAAGGCAGTTGTGTTCATGCAGATCATCACCCCGTGCGGCTAGTAGACTCGAGCCGCAGAAGCAAGGCTCTCGAAGATCCCATGCGGCTAGGTTGACTCGAGCCGCAGAAGCAAGGCTCTCGAAGAAACCATACGGCCAAGTGAAACCGGGCCGCAGAAGCAAGGCACTTGGAGACCCCATACGGCCAAGCGGATTTGAGCCGCAGAAGGAAGAGTTACTTATGCGGTCAGGCTGATTAGCCCTTTTGATAAAGCTCACAAACTCTGTCAAAATTGGCAAAACTGACAGCTCTGACAGCTCTGACACTCTGACAAAAGAAGATAAGACATGATCAGACAAAATATCATGTCGTCAGACTGGACATGGCCATGCGGCCAGAAGGACTGCAACCTGAGCCGCATGAACCTTATGTAGCTCAATCTATGTGCTTCATGCGGCCAAGGGTGACTACAATCTGAGCCGTATGAGCTTTATGTCGCCTAAAATATAGAACCTATACGGCTCAAAAATCCCAACCTACATGCGGACTAAGGGAGACTGCGACTTAAACCGCATGAGTCTTATGCGGCCCAACATGGCCGAATACTGAAAGACCTATGCGGCTCGAAATGACTCAAGCAGACTAATCCTATCCTGCGATAAGACATGTGGCAGGCTGACCAAGTCTCAACCACCCAGATTTACTGAAACAAAATCTCAACAAGGCCCCAGCTGGCGGCCAAAGAGCGGGTCTTTATGTGTTGTTATAGCCACGTGGCCACGTGCCATCTATGCGGCTCAAAACATCTATCATTATTAATAGCAGGGTACCACACCCATGTAAAATATTGGCAACCTACGAAGGGCAATTTTTTCAAGAGCAAGGATCGTGTCAGATAGTCCAAGTAGTAAGGCAGAGTTGCTACACTTTTTCGAGCCTCTATCGTCACCCCCCAGAATCAAAACTAAACAATTGTACTTAGATTGTTTCCTGGGATTTCTTTTTAGACTTTCTTTTGTACAAGTGAGTTTGCAATCAAGTTTAGTTCCTCCATAACTTTTTTGTTCTTGATATTCAATGGCAAACACCAACCTCCCCATCGTCAGCCGTCCTCTCGACTGGCTACAGCCACCAAAATTCGACACCACACCATTTCTGTACATACTTCTACCTCCATGATGCCAGTCGCACCACCACCAGTGTTACCAACACTCCGACCACCATCGGCACCCCAACCATCACTACTATTCCTCCTTCCTGACCCCTCTCCTAAACTCCTTCACACCGTAGCTGCACCACCATCACCTTTGCCTCACCTCCGCCACTCGCTCGACCGTCTAGAACAATCACCGCCACTGCAATATACACAAACACTACCGCGCCCAACACAAATAAACCACCCCCAACAACTCACCTGACCTCTGCCGCCTATGCGAGTTCTATCGTTGTCACCTCAGCACAGAAACTTCGGGGCCCAGATCCGGTCGTACTCGCCTCACCGTCATCTTCCTAAACTCTGCCCGGCCAGATCTAGAGAGTGCGGCCAAAACTAGCACCGCCACGGCCATGTTCGACCACTGCGAGTCGTACTGGTACTCTTCGTCGATGGGTACCGCCACCATCCAAGAATAGGCCCACCGCCGAATGACCCAGCTTGCCACCACAACCGTCGTCTCCTGGACGCCTCCACCTCCGTGCTACCTATACATGCTGTCACGACCCGCTCCAATTTTAGGATACGAGTTCATGGCCAAGTCCAGTCTACGTCGCAGCATTGGCGGTAGTACGCTGTCTATGATAATAATGGTCCACAACAAGCACAACACGCACATATATCATCCACAACTAAGTCAGCAATAATCATGAAAGATATCCAGTAGTCTTAATATCATAATTATCAAATAATCCACTACAACTCATAAAGTCTCGAAAACAAACCCTGATAGCAGTAAATAAAATAAACTAAACTCTATAACTATAACAACTAACTAATACGAATCCATAAGGAAGGAAATATGCTAATTCGCATCAGTGCTGGAACCGGGTACGCTAGTGATGTCAGTATAGCCAACATTCTCACCGTAGACCTCGGGGCAAATCTCTTCGTCTAAAGCTGAAAAATAGTTATCCAGCCAGGATTGGAGCAAGATCACCATAACACTACATTACACAATATATTATACAAGCATGAAGAAACTATAAAAGGAAATTAATTAAAGATAAGTATAGGCATGACATTATATGATAAGGAAGTACCTCTGAGACATGATAACAATATGGAGGTAGACTTTGACATACCCCTAAGACATGATAACAATAAGAAGGTAGACTTGCCGAAAGAAGAACAATAGATAATAGAGCAACAATGATTAAGTCACGTGTACTGTGTTTTAGAATACCAACTTTTAGCATGTAGACGGCTTGGAATATCCGTCAGTCATACGTGTGGTGCATGACTGATATTATGCAATCAATGTATAGTGGGTCTGTATTCAATTCGTTGACCACATGCTTACTTGTTTGTATTCCCCCGCCCGACTTACTCACATACATGTCCATTAAGATAAACATTAGAAATACGATAAATTGTAAACAATGAGAAAAAATGAATAAGTGATGAACATGTATATATACCCTAAGGATTCTAACTCTCGTGCACAATAGTAATCATGAACATTGACAGCATGAATCATAAAGAAGTATTAGTGAAAAGACGACATGAAACAGGCAGTATAAAATAAAGGAAACATAGGTCATAGTGATACTTGCCTGCTCTGATAGATGATAAAGTCATAAGTCAAGACGTCGTTGTTCGATCTACCCCGTCACATAAAAACCATAAGTTAGAACAACGATTCCCACTCTAAAAATCCTAAAAAGGGCTAATGGGTTAACTTAATTAATATTATTCTAATTCTGGAGTAAATCATTTAAAATCCTATTTTAACCTATTTAATTCTGAAATAAAAATCTAAACACAAATATTTGGCCATAAGTGCACTAGAATCAACCGTGCCGAAAAATAAGGCGTATGATTGACTAACTAGTCAAATATTATGACTTCAAAAGTTTTAGTGTGCAACATGATAGATTTTAGCGCCATGAGTGCACTAGAATCGACCGTGCCAAAAAATCATGATTTGGTCAAAAGTTACCACCATTATGGCTACCGTGACCAAATCGATGAGTTGTTGACCAAATCTGACTTCTACGAATAAAACAAAATACTAGATGAAACTCTAAATTTCTAGAAAATTATGTTGTAGAGATTGGTGTCAGCTCTCCAAAACTTCAAACGGATCGCGAATCGGAGTTCGGAATCACTCGGAGTCTCAAAAACCGTGCGATGCATTAATTTTTGGACAACCGACACTCAAATAATTATCCGGAAATTCGAGGACAAAATTCCAGAAAATAAAATATATTTTCAGAAACCTAACCTCAATACTCTTCTAACAAAGAAAATGGCGAATGAAATAGACGTCTAGATCGACGGCAATCGCTCCGCGAAATCGAGATCTCTACTAGAACTATCTTTCAAAAGGCGGCTGGAATTTCTAGGTTTTCGTGAGTTAATAACATATATATATATATATATATATATATATATATATATATATATATATATATATATTGGAGAGAGAGGCGGTGGCTGACTCATTTGAGCGCTGACAGGTGGACCAGGGGGTCGTTGATTTGACTGCTGACTGTATAAATAATTATTTAATTACAAAAAATCATTAAAATTTTATTTTAACGCCAAATAAATCCCAAAAAATTCCAAAAAGAATTCTAGAAAATTCTAGAAAATATTTCTAGGTGTCTAGAGCATAAATAAAATGTTTTGCCTCAAAATCACTTCGTGTGGCCCCATACTAAATTGCAAAAGCCTATGGAAAAATAAATCTATAGGTTTTAATTATCCAAAAATTTCCAAAAATTCTAAAAATTTCTAAAATAGTAAAATAAAATATCTGGAACTATCTAGGGACCCTAGAAACCATATGTGACCTAATTTTATCATACTTCCTCTATAGGCTTAGGCACGCCCCCGTGTGATCCCAAAATCAAATCTCTATTTAACAATAATTCTAACCACTCTATACTTAATAGTAATAAAATATAAATATAAATAGAAAAATAATATGCAAAATAAAATTTTAATACTAGGAAACCAAATGCTACAAAATACCCCCTTAAAAGATTTTTGTCCTAAAAAATCAAACGTCTCTAATAGCATAATATAAATACATAACTCCTAGAAACAATCTAACAATAATTCATAAGCTATATTATGGAGAGATAAAGACTAACAATATAAAGAAAACTAATTAATAATATTTAATCAACCAATTATTACCAAATAATTAAGCATGCACCATATCTAATAACTATAACTATGGTAGGCTCTATAAACACAACATCCTCGGGTGTGGGACTCTTAGGCACTTGGATACATGGGTCAGGTACCCTCTTTAACCTTATGGATTATACTACACCTTATATCAACCTTTGCTAACTAAAATAAAGGAAATGACATGGTTAGAACAGTAGATACAAACACATCAAAGAAGTCACAGACGGAATCAAGCAGGATGCAAATAAGAGACAAGAAGATTCTAAGATAAATTAGACTCATAGGGTTAGAAATCCTATTTGGTGGATGATATAACCTCCTAACTTCAACTCTATTCGCAGGATCATAGTAGTACAGCTAACTTAAGTACTACCACGAGTTCGCAGTCTTTTGCAAAATTGGACCTACATGGGCCACCATAAAAACTTGTCACGACTCGCTCCCAATTTTGGGATACGAGTTCGTGGCCAAGTCCAGCCTCGCCACAGCATCGGCGGTAGTATGCAGTCTATGATAACAATGGTCCACAACAAGCACATATATCATCCACAACTAAGCCAGTAATGTAGAACCCTAGAGGGGGGTGAATAGGGAAATTAAAAATTAACTACAACAATTGATGCAATAAAGACAATTGAAAGTAAAGAGTAGAAAGATCAAACGCAAGGATGTATCCTGGTATCCTCTTTTGAGGCAGTCCAGTCCCAGAACTCTCTCCGACTTTAATCCACTATTTAACCAAATAGTACACACGAGTTTGGATCCGAAGAACTCGCCAACTTCAACACGAGTTTGGATCCGAAGACTCGCCAACTTCTACACACGAGTTTTCTTATGAAGGCTCGCCAACTTCAAACAAAAGAGAATGAGAACTTGTTGATCTTCTAACACGTGAAGATCGAAATGTACAACTCTTTAATACTCTAGCACTTTGGGAGAGGATGACAATGAAAAGCTTGGAAGAGTATTAATGGTGGAGCTCTTGGTTATTGGAAAATTTATGGTAAGAGTTGGTGAAGAAGCTCAAGAGAGAGAGAGCTTTCTTTTATAAGAGAACCAAGAGTTGGTGGCATTTAATGCTCTGAATACAGACAGACCGGCATGCCGTCGGTATGCAGCGGCATACCGTCGGTATACCGTCCAAATAGTAACGGTCATATTAATGACCGTTAGGGAGCATTAAATATGGCCATTAATGCTAGTCAGGACAATTCAAAAACCAAATATTTGAAACCCGGTATACCGTCGGTATGCCGGAGCATGCCGCCGGTATGTCGACAATTTGTCACAGCAAGTTTTGGATTGCTAAAAACGGTATACCACTGGTATGCCGGAGCATGCCGTCGGTATGCCGATAATTTGTCACAGCATCTTTTGGGTTGCTAAAAACGGTATACCGCCGGTATGCCGGAGCATGCCGTCGGTATGCCGACAATTTGTCACAACAACTTTCTGGACACAAAAATCGGTATACCGCCGGTATGCCGGAGCATGCCGCCGGTATGCCGACAATTTGTCACAGCAACTTTCTGGATGCTAGAAACGGTATACCGCCGGTATGCCGAAGCATGCCGCAGGTATGCCGCTCTGTAAGTATTTGATTTTTGACTTGTGCTTTTTAATTGTCATCCATCCTTAGGTGTTTACAGAAATACCTAGACTAGTATAGACTCAAAGACTCTAAGCAGGAAGACGCCGTCTTGTGCAGGGAACGCCGGTAACTGCTTCATTCTTCAAAGTGAAAGATGATTGCGCTGAACGGAAGAGCTCCATGTAGTAGATCTTCTGAGACTATTTGAATCTGAAGAACAGAAGACTAAACTACGAAGATGCTGTTAATAATCAAAATAAAATGTGCCAACAAACTCCCCCATTTTGATAATTGACAAAATAGAGAGATAGCATCTTCAGGGAGTAGCTCCCCCATAGGTAGACAGCTCCCCCTCAATACGATTTCTTCTCCTTTGTCACTTAGTCAAAGATGGGAATAATAATAGAAAACGTGCAAACTGATAATGACAAGAGCATATAAAGAGAAGCATGTATTAATATATTGAAGTGAAAAGTGAATACATGCCCGACACATACATAGCATAAAGTAAAATAGAAAGACTCTCCTCAACGAGAGCCGCACACTAGAGATAACCATAGATAAAGTCCCCGAAGGACTGCAAACAACTAGTACCAACCACACACCGATCCCCGAAGGACCACAAAAGACAACATAAAAACAAACACATAAAAACTAAAACACACATAAAACGAGACCATCATCCAAAGGGAATCCATCCCTACTCATCAGCCGGATCGTCATCATCACCCTGAGCTTGCTGGAAGGCGCCAAAAGGATCAATGCCGTCAGGGTACATAAACCCATAGGCATTGGGATCAGAGAAGCGCGAGGCCGTGTACATGGGATCCTGAAGATTAAGATCCAGAAAAACATCACGATCTTGAAGAGTGCGCTGAATAAAGTACCCCTGATCATGGAAACGGGACTGGATCAGGGCGCCAAGTCCACGAGTGTGGGCCCGCATCTGCTCCTCCGCCTGGGCCATACGCATATCAAAGTGCTGCTGAGTGAGAGGCATATAACGGCCCGAAGCAGGAGGGGTAGATGTGGGAGCAGCAGGAGTGGATGCCGGACGCTCTTGGGAAGACGAGGCACGGGAAGCAGAGGCGCCGCTAAGGGAACGAGAGACAGCAAGGTAGGAGGGCACACCATCCGAGGAGCAAAGAGATAGGTCAACTTGTTTGGCCTCCAGAAGAAGAGTGATAATGGAGCCGTAGTAGAGGTTTTGCTTCTCCGAAGGCATGACACGCCGGAAGAGCAGAAGGAGAGACTTCGGGAAGGAGAATGGCTTCCGGGCATAGAGATAATACATGCAGACGAGGGCATCCCCGGTGATAGCGTCGTAGTTCCCGTCCTTAGGAAATAGTGTGTGGCACACGGTCTTATGGAGCTCGTAGTAAAACGGCTCCAGCTGGGCAGAGAGGACCGGGATGGCAGGAGGGTTGGGGCCCTTACAGATAATACGGCAGAATTCTTCGAAGGGTGACGCCGCCGAGGAGTTGAGAGCACCCAAGGATGGTAACGCTTCCCTTTTGTCCGGGATGCCGAGGATGTTCCCCACTTCCCGTGATGTTAGACGGAAGTGACGATCATTGACCATAGACTGAATGGCGGGGTGATCGTCGTCCCCGACCAAGTTGCAATAGAAAAGTCAGACAGCAGTGGGGTAGACGGGTATTTGGCGTCGAAGTAGAGAGGAGAGTCCGGCATCGTCAAACAAGGGGATGTGACCGGGAAAGAGGTTCCAGTTGATCGCCCGTCCCTTGAATACGTTGTGATGGACGAAGTGCTGGAACCAAAGCTCGACCGCCAAAGAGTTGGAGAAGATCCGTTGTTCATAGCCATGAGGTTGCGCCACCGAGACGAAGGGGTTGAACATGGAGGAGGAGGAGGATCGGGGGCACTTAGGGTTTGCCATGAAGAGAGATTAGGTTTTTGGAGTGGATGAAGGAGGAGTAGGAGAAAAGATGGAGAAGGAGGATTTTAAAAGAGGAGGAGGAAGATGAAGAGATGGATTTTGAAAAGGGAAGGAGGGTGGGAACGGTTGTAGAGGAGGGTTTAATGAAAGGGAGTTGAAAAGGTGGTGGGTAGTAATGATGGTGGAGTAAAAAGAGGAGGGAAAGAGGAGATGTGATGGAATAGTAATAAATAAAATGGGAGATGAAGAGATGGGTAGTTAAGATAGATGGGATGTATAGGAGGGAATAAAGAAAGGTTAAAAAGAATTAAAAGAAGAGAGAAGAGAGGTGGGCCCGGTCCTTCAGTTGATATTCTGTTCGCCTCCATCCGACATACCGGCGGTATGCCGACGTGTACCGACGGTATGCCGCATTTCGAGACAGAACCTAATTCTGAATCAAAAAACGGTATACCGCTGTATACCGTCGGTGTGCCGGCCTAGAGGGATTATGGATCAAAAGATAAAATGCCTAATTCACGGCAAAGGAAGGTGAAGCGATCTTCCGGGAGCGGTTTTGTGAAAATATCGGCTAATTGATAGGTGGTATCAATAAATTCAAGACGAATATCTCCCTTTTGTTGATGGTCACGAAAAAAATGGTGTCTAATCTCAATATAGTTCGTGCGTGAGTGACAAATCGGGTTTTTTGTGAGAGTGATAGAGCTAGTGTTATCACATTTAATAGGGGTACATGAATGAAAAATGCCATAATCTAAAAGTGTTTGTGACATCCAAAGAATTTATGCACAACAACAACCAGCCGCAATATATTCTTCCTCAGTGGTAGAAAGAGCAACAGAATTTTGCTTCTTACTAAACCACGATACCAAAGACTTTCCTAGGAATTGACATGTGCCACTAGTGCTTTTTTCGGTCAATCTTGCATCCGGCAAAATCTGCATCCGAAAAGCTGTAAAGCTCAAAGGATGAGGATTTCGGATACCAAAGACCCATGTTAATGGTGCCTTTGAGATAACAAAAAATGCGCTTAACGGGACACAAATGAGATTCCTTTGGATTGGCTTGATATCGTGCACACAAGCAAACACTAAACATGATATCAGGATGGCTAGCAGTTAAATAAAGTAAGCTACCGATCATACCTCTATACTTACGAATGTCGACCGATGTGCCATCTTCATCATTGTCAAGCTTTGTCGTTGTGGCCATAGGAGTCCTCATTGATTTGGATGAGTCGAGGTTTTAATGCTTGAGGAGGTCCTTTGTATATTTCGCTTGATTGATGAAAGTTCCTTTGGGTCCTTGTTTGATTTGTAACCCCAAGAAGAAGGAGAGTTCACCCATCATACTCATTTCAAACTCTTCCTGCATAACTTTGGCAAAGTCTACACAAAGTGTGTTGTTAGTAGAACCAAAAATAATATCATCGACATAAATTTGAACCAATAAGAGAGTCCCATCATGGGATTTAATAAAAAGTGTGGTGTCAACTTTTTCCTTTGAAAAATTGTGAGAAACAAGAAAAGAGCTAAGACGCTCATACCAAGCACGGGGAGCTTGTTTGAGGCCATAAAGGGCTTTATGGAGTTTGAACACGTGATTAGGAAATTGAAAATCTTCAAAACCAGGAGGTTGTTTAACATAAACTTCCTCTTTAATAATACCATTTAGAAAAGCACTCTTAACATCCATTTGAAATAGCTTAAAGTCATTAAAACAAGCAAAAGCACAAAGCATACGAATGAATTCAAGACGTGCAACCGGAGCATAGGTTTTGTCGTAGTCAATGTCTTCCTTTTGGTTATAGCCTTGAGCAACCAATCGGGCTTTGTTACGAGTCACTAACCCATCTTTATTAAGTTTGTTACGAAACACCCATTTAGTTCTAATAATGGGATGATTGCTAGGTTTTGGGACAAGTTCCCAAACCTTGCTTCGCTCAAATTGATTTAGCTCCTCTTGCATAGCTATCATCCAAAACTCATCAAGAAAAGCATCATTAACATTTTTAGGCTCTATTTGAGAGATAAAAGCCATATTTGCGTAAAGATCACGAGTGGCGGATCTTGTGCTAACACTTGAGGAAGGATCCCCAATGATAAGCTCCTTAGGATGATTGGTGACAAATCTCCATTCTTTTGGGAGATCCTTTTGAGGAGGCTCAAGAGGAGGAGACTCTTTTGATGGGGTCACAACTTCATTGTTAGATAAAGAAGGACGATCCTCAATAGAGGAGTTCTCCAACCCAAACGAGATGTCATCAATATCCTCGGAAGAGGATAATGTAGAAGAGTTGAGTTCATTAAAAGAGACATTTGTTGACTCTTCGACAACAAGACTTCTTTTGTTAAAAACACGAAAACCTTTACTATGAGTAGAGTATCCAAGGAATATTGCTTCATAGGCTTTTTCTTCAAACTTGCCTAGGTTATCCTTGGTATTCAAAATAAAACAATTGCAACCAAAAACTTTGAAATATTCAATAGAGGAAATTTTGTCAAACCAAAGCTCATAAGGAGTCTTCTTAGAAATAGGTCTAATCAAGACCCTATTAATAACATGACATGCCGTGTTAACGGCTTCCGTCCAAAAATATTGGGGGAGCTTATATTGGTTTAACATAACCCGGCCCATATCGCTAAGGGTTCTATTCTTTCTCTCCACAACACCATTTTGTTGAGGAGTACGTGGACAAGCAAAATCATGTCCAAAACCATTCTTTTTACAAAATCTTTTGAAATCAACATTATCAAATTCCCCTCCATGATCACTCCTAATTTTGTTGATAGAAAAACCTTTCTCATTTTGAACACGTTTACAAAAAGCAACAAATTCACGAAAAGTATCACTTTTGCAAGCAAGAAAAATAACCCAAGTAAATCTCGAAAAATCATCAACTAAAACAAAAGCATAAAGTTTGCCACCAAGGCTGGCTACTCTATTAGGCCCAAAAAGATCCATATGGATAAGTTGAAGGGGTCTAGAAGTACTCACAGAGTTGATTGATTTGAAGGATGACTTGGTCAACTTACTTTTCTCGCATTCTTCACATACCATATCCTTTTTGAATGGGATACTTGGGAGTTCTCGTACAAGCTTCTTGGAGGCGAGGCGAGAGATGGTATCCATGTTGGCGTATCCAAGCCTCATGTGCCAAAGCCAACTCTCATCGTTCTTTGCAACTAGGCATCTGTCATTGTTAGTACCTTCAACAAGATAAAGAACATAAATGTTGTTTTCTCTAATGCCTTCATAAACAATAGTTCCATTAGAACTATCGGTAATGTAGCATTTGAGTTTAACAAACTTGATATCATAGCCATTATCGGTAAGATGGCTAATACTAAGGAGGTTATGCTTGAGATTAGTAACAAGACATACATTATTAATACAAGGATAAGGAGGAGAACCGATATTACCATTTTCAATAATATAACCTTTAAGATTGTTTCCGAAGGAGACATGTCCTTCCTTCTTCATCGATAGCGTTGTAAAAAGTGAAGCATCACCGGTCATGCGCCGTGAAAAACCGCTATCGAGAATCCACTTGCTTCTAGCATGAGAAGGATTCGTCACCTACAACAAAAGTTGAAGATGAACGTTTTGGTACCCATGATCGTTTGGGTCCTTGATTGTTAGTTCTAGGAACCCATTTAAGAACTTTCATGTCAACTTATTTCCTTGTATAACAAAAGTTAGAAGTATGTCCGAGCAAACCACAATAATTGCACATCAAAGAAGATTTAGAAGAAGAAGTGTGAGTGTTGTGCATATGTGAGTTTCTAGTATAAAAAGTTCTACCATGAGTGTTATGATGATAGTAAAAAGCATGATGTGAGGTGTTCTTCTTAACAAAAGGTCCTTTTCTTGTGTTAGAAAAGGAGTTTTGTGTAGTGTTCATGTAAGGGTTATGCCTAGCATTGTGATGAGTGTGGGGGTGTCTTGGAGCATGCATGTGAGTGGTATTCTTATTACCTAAATTCTTATTCCGTGTAAGAAGATCATTATACTTGATAGAAGTGTCATATTCTCTTCTATTAGCATCTTGACATTTGCGCATAGCAAATTCATAAGAGCTTCTCATGGATAGAATCTCATCATCCCTTTTCTTGAGGGTGTCAAAAGATTCTTGAAACTTGAGTCGCAAAGACTCTATTTCATCCGTGTCAGAAATAGGAGATTTTCCCTTCACATCAATAATGATGCTTGAGAGCCTCTCTACTTCAAGTTGAAGAGCCTCAACCTCCTTAAGAGATTTCTTGTATTTATTTCGAACACCTTTGTGTTCTTCATGTAATTCAAGAATGGCTTTCTCCAAATCATCTTAGGTAAGAGTATTTAAGGAAAGATCATCAAGTACCTCATCGGTTGCTATGAGGCAGACGTTGGCATTGTGTTTGCACTCCTTGTCGTTGTCGGAGTCGCTCGTGTCACTTTCACACCAAATGCTTGTGTTGGCGAACTTTCTGGAGGATGAGCTTCCCTTGCTAGGCTTCTCGTACATGCTTGAGTCTTTTCTTATCATCGGACAATCCCTCTTGATGTGTCCGGGTCTTCTGCATTGATAGCACGCCGGATCTTC
The DNA here is from genome assembly GCA_029216955.1 of Iris pallida. NCBI lineage: Eukaryota > Viridiplantae > Streptophyta > Magnoliopsida > Asparagales > Iridaceae > Iris > Iris pallida. The sequence goes on from JANAVB010009599.1 coordinate 1,351,035, forward strand.
TTCATTGTCCCGTCTAGAGCGGTTGGCCTTGTTGAATTTTAGGAACTTCCGAAAGTGCTTAGCTGTGAGAGCTATTTCTTCATCATCATCCGACTCATTGTCGTCGGAGCTATCCTTGGAGTAGGACCTTGTTGCTTTGAGAGCAAGAGTCTTCTCCTTCTCTTTGGTCTTCTCCTTCTCCTTCTCCTTCTCTTGTATGGAGGATTCCTCTTGATCCCTCGTGAGTCATTAGCTTGCCTATGAGAGTCTCAAGGTTCATGACAGTCAAGTCGTTCCCCTCAATGATTGCGGTAGCTTTAGGACTCTAGACTTTCGTCAATCCTCTAAAGATTTTTCTGATCTTTTCATGAGCCGGATATTCCTTACCAAGAGAGGAGAAAGGATTAATAATATCACCAAATCGAGTAAACATAGAAGTAATAGATTCATCATGCTTCATTTTAAAAGACTCATATTCTTGCGTGAGTCTACTAATCTTAGACTCCTTCACTTGTGAAGTTCCCTCGTGTGTGACTTTAAGTAATTTCCAAATCTTATTGGAAGTCTTGCAAGTAGAGATTCGGTTGAATTCACTACTGTCGAGAGCACAATAAAGAGCATTCATTGCTTTGGCATCTCGACTTGCAAGCTTCTTGATGTTTTCAGAGAGAGTGTCCTGAAGGGTGTCAGAAGCAATATCCTCAATAGCTCTGGAAGGAGTAGGAAGACCATTTATCATGCAATCCCATAAGTCGAAATCTATGGACTTTAGATAAATGCTCATCCTAATTTTCCAGTAGTTGTAGTTGGTACCATCAAATAGGGGAGGCCTATTTGTGGAGTGCCCCTCATTGTGAAACGTGTTGATACTAGGGTTAGAGGCCATGGATCACTCAAGGGTGTAAATCCAAATCAAGAGAACAAAGCTCTGATTCTAATTGTAGAACCCTAGAGGGGGGGTGAATAGGGAAATTAAAAATTAACTACAACAATTGATGCAATAAAGACAATTGAAAGTAAAGAGTAGAAAGATCAAACGCAAGGATGTATCCTGGTATCCTCTTTTGAGGCAGTCCAGTCCCGGAACTCTCTCCGGCTTTAATCCACTATTTAACCAAATAGTACACACGAGTTTGGATCCGAAGAACTCGCCAACTTCAACACGAGTTTGGATCCGAAGACTCGCCATCTTCTACACACGAGTTTTCTTACGAAGGCTCGCCAACTTCAAACAAGAGAGAATGAGAACTTGTTGATCTTCTAACATGTGAAGATCGAAATGTACAACTCTTTAATACTCTAGCACTTTGGGAGAGGATGACAATGAAAAGCTTGGAAGAGTATTAATGGTGGAGCTCTTGGTTGTTGGAAAATTTATGGTAAGAGTTGGTGAAGAAGCTCAAGAGAGATAGAGCTTTCTTTTATAAGAGAACCAAGAGATGGTGGCATTTAATGCTCTGAATACAGACAGACCGGCATGCCGTCGGTATGCAGCGGCATACCGTCGGTATACCGTCCAAATAGTAACGGTCATATTAATGACCGTTAGGGAGCATTAAATGTGGCCATTAATGCTAGTCAGGGCAATTCAAAAACCAAATATTTGAAACCCGGTATACCGCCGGTATGCCGGAGCATGCCGTCGGTATGCCGACAATTTGTCACAGCAAGTTTTGGATTGCTAAAAACAGTATACCGTCGGTATGCTGGAGCATGCTGTCGGTATGCCAACAATTTGTCACAGCAACTTTTGGGTTGCTAAAAACGGTATACCGCCGGTATGTCGGAGCATGCCGTCGGTATGCCGACAATTTGTCACAGCAACTTTTTGGACACAAAAATCGGTACACCGCCGGTATGCCGGTGCATGCCACCGGTATGCCGACAATTTGTCACAGCAACTTTCTGGATGCTAGAAACGGTATACCGTCGGTATGCCGAAGCATGCCGCCGGTATGCCACTCTGTAAGTATTTGATTTTTGACTTGTGCTTTTTAATTGTCATCCGTCCTTAGGTGTTTACAGAAATACCTAGACTAGTACAGACTCAAAGACTCTAAGCAGGAAGACGCCGTCTTGTGCAGGGAACGCCGGTAACTGCTTCAGTCTTTAACGTGAAAGATGATTGCGCTGAACGGAAGAGCTCCATGTAGTAGATCTTCTGAGACTATTTGAATCTGAAGAACAGAATACTAAACTACGAAGATGCTGTTAATAATCAAAATAAAATGTGCCAACAAGTAATAATCACCAAAGATGTCCAATAGTCTCAATATCATAATTATCAAATAATCAACTACAACTCATAAAGTCTCGGAAACAAATTCGGATAGCAGTAAATAAAACAATCTAAATTATATAACTATAACAACTAACTAATGCGAATCCATAAGGAAGGAAATATGCTAATTTGCATCAGTGCTGAAACTGGGTACGCTAGTGACGTCAGTGTAGCCAACATACTCACCGTAGACCTCGAGGAAAATCTCTTTGTCTAAAGCTAAAAAATAGTTATCCAGTCAGGATTGGAGCAAGATCACCATAATACTACATTACACAATATATTATACAAGCATGAAGAAACGATAAAAAGAAATTAATTGAAGATAAGCATAGGCATGAATTATATGATAAAGAAGTACCTCTGAGACATGGTAACAATATGGAGGTAGACTTTGACATACAACTAAGACATGATAACAATAAGAAAGTAGACTTGACGAAAGAACAATAGATAATAGAGCAATAACGATTAAGTCACGTGTACTGTGTGCTTTAGAATACCAACTTTTAGCATGTAGACGACTTGGGATATCCGTCAGTCATACGTGTGGTGCATGACTGATATTATGCAATCAATGTATAGGGGGTCTGTATTCAATTTGTTGACCACATGCTTACTTGTTTGTATTTCCCCGCCCGACTCACTCACAATACATGTCCTTTACGATAAAGATTAGAAATACGATAAACTATAAGCAATGAAAAAAAATGAATAAGTGATGAACATGTATATATACCCGAACGATTCTAACTCTCGTGCACAATAGTAATCATGAACATTGACAGCATGAATCATAAAGAAGTATTAGTGAAAAGGCGACATAAAACATGTAGTATAAAATAAAGGAAACATAGGTTATAGTGATACTTGCCTGCTTTGATAGATGATAAAGTCACAAGTCAAGACGTCGTAGTCCGATCTACCCCGTCACATAAAAACCACAAGTTAGATCAACGATTCCCACTCTAATAATCCTAAGAAGTGGCTAATTGGTTAAATTAATTAATATTATATTAATTCTAGAGCAAATTATCTATAATTATATTTTAACCTATTTAATTCTAAAATAAAAAAATAAACACAAATATTTGGCCAAGGAAAGTAATGAATCCAAATTTGGGACCCATGGCACGCAAAATGAGGCATATGATTGACTAACTAGTCAAACATTACGACTTCAAAAGTTTGAGTGTGCAATATGGTATATTTTAGCGCTATGAGTGCACTAGAATAGACCGTGCCGAAAAATCGTAATTTGGTCAAAAGTTATCGCCATTATGGCTTCCGTGACCAAATCGATTAGTTGTTGACCAAATCTGACTTCTACGAATAAAATAAAATACTAGATGAAACTCTAAATTTCTGGAAAATTTATATGTTGTAGAGATCGGTGTCAGCTCTCTTTCAAACAGATCGCGAATAGAAGTTCGAAATCACTCGAAATCTCGAAAACTGTGCGATGCATTAAATTTTGGACTTCCGTCACTCAAATAATTATCCAGAAATTCGAGGACAAAATTCCAAAAAAAAATATGTGTTCAGAAATATAACCTCAATATGCTTCTAACAAAAAAGCGGCGAATGAAATGGACGTCTAGATCGACAGTAATCGCTCCGCGAAATCGAGATCTCTACTAGAACTCTCTCAAAAGGCGGCTGGAATTTCTAGGTTTTCGTGAGTTAATAACACACACATATATATATATATATATATATATATATATATATATATATATATATATATATATATATATTATATATAAATATATATATATATATATTGGAGAGAGAGGCGGTGGCTGACTCATTTGAGCGCCGACAGGTAGGCCAGGGGGTTGTTGACTGGACTGTTGACTGTATAAATAATTATTTAATTACAGAAAATCATTAAAAATTTATTTTAATGCTAAATAACTCCAAATAAATCCCAGAAATATCCAAAAAAATTCTAGAAAATTCAAGAAAATATTTTTAGGTTTCTAGAGCATAAATAAAATATTTTGCCTCAAAATCACTTCGTATAGCCCCACAGTAAATCGTAAAAGCCTATGGAAAAATAAATTCTACAGGTTTTAATTATCCAAAATTTTCCAAAAATTCCAAAAAATTCTAAAATAGTAAAATAAAATATCTATAACTATCTAGGGACGCTAGAAACCATATGTGACCTAATGTTATCATACTTCACCTATAGGCTTAGGTACGCTCCCGTGTGATCCCAAAATCAAATCTCTATTTAACAATAATTCTAACCATTATATACTTAATAGTAATAAAATATAAATATAAATAAAAAAATATTATCCAAAATAAAATTTTAATACTAGGAAACCAAATGCTACACGTGCTGCTACTCCAGCGCCAGCACTCCCCTGCCGAAGCCCGCTGGTGAGGTCCTTCTTCTCCTCGTCCCTCCTCTTCTCATCTCCCCTTCTCTCTTTCTCTCACTGCTCTCTCGAGCTTCCATCTCCTTTATTCATTATATTTAGGAAGGAAGCTGTGGGTTTTTGGGTTTTTAAGTGGAGAGAGACTCCAGATTTGTTTGGGTTTTCAAGCTGTGAGAACCACCCTCTCTTACTCTTTTCCCCTTTCTTTTATTGACTGTAGTAGGTTACTATTATTATATTATTAGAGTTAATGAGTATGATTTAGTTATTAGAGGGAGTGTTGAGACAGCAGCACAGACAAGCCCCTCCTCCTTTTAATTTATTAAAGTTTGGATAATTTAATGATTAATGATAGTCAAATATTAGGATTAGGATAGTGATGGGGCATGACCCCTGCGGCCCTTTCAATGATGGCTTTTTAGATTTTAATTATTTTCCTAGTAACATAGATATGGGAATTAGGTTTTCATAACTTATTAATCACATCCGTTAATCACCAGTGAGCTTAGGTCTGGCTGCCTTAGGTTGTTTGAACTTGGACTATTTATATATAGATATAAGTGTTTACATATATTTTATATGTATATGTATATATATTTCTATTATTATAATTAATACTCATTTGGTATTATTGTAATATTTTATTAAATAATTATATGATAAATAATTTTTAGAAAAATATTTATAACGAATTGTCTTCTAGTTTCAAAATTGTTTTAAAATATTATTATTGTTTCTATCTAACTAAAATAATTAAGGTTAGAAGCCCTGAATTTTGGAGTTTTCATATATTATCTAAAATATTATGATTAATAAAAATATAGTTTCTACTTATTATACAAAGATTTTTGGATTTAAAGGAATTATATATATATATAGTCCAAGTTATCCGCTCTCTCTCTTCCCCCTTCCTCAGGACTTTGGTTCTCAAGTTCGGATCCGGATGCCCTAAAATCTCTATCGTTCGGGTGTCTATTGCCAGATGGGGACTCTCGACGACATACCGGATAGCTCCTCTCGACCCCAAACACCTGTTTCTTCATCTTTCCTCCGACCAGGACTACAGCAAAGTGTGGGCGAAAGACACGACCAAAATTGACAAACAGTTTACCAAAATTGTCAAATAGTCACCGAATTTTAATCCCAAGATGGACTCGACCATCATCTCCTCCTGGATCACCTTGCCCAATCTTTCCCTAGTGTGCTTTCCTGTCGCTGCCCTTAAGAGGATCGCCAGCTCTTTCGGAGTCCTTGTGGCCATCGCCGAAGAAACGAGAAACCTCTCCAAATGTAACTACGCTAAGATTTGCGTGGAGCTGGACCTCGCAAACGAGCCTCCCAAATTTATTGAGATAGAACTCGGGGATCAATCATTCAGTCAAGCGCTGGTTTACGACAACAGCATTATTTTCTGTCAACACTGCCAAATGTGCGGCCACTCTCTACAACAATGCTTCTGCGCACACCCAGAACTCAAGAAACCTGTCCTCAGAAAAATGCCCAACACCGGCGCGGCACCCCCTTCACGCCCCACAACGCGGATCCCCCCCAATCCCCCGTCTCCCGCTCGGCGTCCCCCCATCCACTCCGTTTCTGTCTCCGCTCCTCCCTCTTCTCTCGCCATCACTCTCCACAATTCCTTCAGAGCGCTTGACTCGGATCCAGCCGCTGGCGCCCCAGAGACGCCAGCCTCCGATTGCCTTCCTAACCCCCGATCCCGTTCACTCGCCATCACCCTACATAATGCCTTCGAAGTTCTAGACTTTGATCCGGATGATTGTTCACCGAAGACGGCTATCTCCAGTTGCCTTCCTAACTCCCCTTCCCCTCCCCCTTTCGGCCTCGACATAGTTCCCCTCCAATTCCCCTCCATAAACCCTATCTTTCTCGACGCTCCCCCCCAAACTTCCTCATCCGAACTAGTGATTCCCAGTGTTCAGTCTCCGGTCGGTCTCAGAACGCACTCCATCGGTGCGGTTGCCGGGGCTCAGCCCTCCGCCGTTCACTCCCCCCTCCGCTCAACCATCGTTCCTCCCCGCCCGGCCGCCCTGCTCTCAGGCAGATTTTGGCAGGCTTAGGAAGCGGGTTTCCTCGATCGAGATAACCCACTTTGCGCTCTGGCAGAGTGTGATGACTCCGTTCTTTCCCCTTCCGTAGTCGCAGTCGCTCACTCGAGTTCTGGTAGGACTATTGAATCGGTCAGCACCAACCTAGAAAACAACTCTCTCAAGAAAAAGAAGAAATCCCAGAAACAAAGGCAGCATACGGCGATGACCACGAGATCCGCCGCAAAGCTGCAAAACACCCCTACCTCCTCCAGTAATGCCTAACATTCTTTCTTGGAATGTTCGAGGCATTGGGAACAAACAAACTATGAATCGGATCATCAGCCTAACCAAATCTAACCGGATTGATTTACTTGTCATTATCGAACCCAAAATACCCCACAAAAGAATGAAAGAGATTCAACTTAAGCTGGGATTCCCATCCGCGATTTCCGGATGTCACGACATATGGATCTTCTTCGCAGCTGACTTCCGATTTGGCATTATCAACGACTCCCCTCAAGCCCTATCCTGTTGGGTTGAGCATCCCGCCTTCAAGTCCCGCATTCTCCTTTCGGCCATCCATGGTAGCTGCAGCATCCCGGAGCGCAGAGTCCTTTGGGAGCTCCTGTCGGGCCCCTCCCTTCCGCACGATGATTTGCCATGGCTGTGCATCGGAGATTTCAATACAGTATCCTGCAGAGAGGAGAAATCCGGAGGCCGTGACCCCCCTCATTCGGCCATGGAGGACTTCAACAACTTCGCCTTAACTGCTCATCTTTCCACCATCCCCTTCCACGGCAACCAGTTCACTTGGTGCAACATGCAAGACGGATCGCGTAGGCAATACTCCCGACTTGATCGTGCCTTGGTAAACGACTGTTGGTCAGATTTGGGTCTGATCAGTAATCTATCTCACCTGAATTCTACTGAATCTGACCACTCTTCCCTATTTCTCGAGATCAACATCTCTCAGAATCGCATCAAAAAATTCTTCCGCTTTCTTGACTTCTGGCGCCACCACCCCCAATTCATGCACATCGTGGAAGAGGCTTGGGCTTCGGTCACTCACCTGGATCCTCTGATCAGAATTGCTACCAAACTGAAAGCTACTAGAAAAGCCCTGACGGCCTGGAGCAAAATTGCATTCGGAGACATTTTTCAAGCCATTAAGGAGGCTGAAGACGATGTCAGCCGTGCGGAGATCGATTTCGCAGTCTTCAGTTCCCCGGAGAATCGCGCCTCTCTCAACCTCGCTAAGGCCATCCTGAAATCTAAAATCACGGTTGAAACAAAATTCTGGAAACAAAAGACTAGATTAACCTGGGACTTGGAAGGGGACAAGAACTCTGGATTCTTTCACAAATGCGTCAAAGGACGCAGAAGCTCTCTTAAGATTCATCGCATCCGCGATGAAAATGGCCAACTTTTGGACGATCAGGTGAACATTCAGACGGCCGCCACGAACTATTTCTCCAACATGTTTGCTAGAGAGGCCGTGGTTAAAGATGACGGATTCTTATCCGAGATCCCCACCCTGATTTGCGACAGGGATAACGAGAGCCTCTGCGCTCTCCCCTCTGCCGACGAGGTGAAGACCGCTGTGTGGTCCATTAATGCTAACAGTGCCCCGGGTCCGGACGTATTCAACGCGGTATTCTTCCGTACTTGCTGGAATATCATTCGGTACGACCTCGGGGAGGCCACAACCGCATTTTTTCAAGGAGCAACGTATCCAAAAGCTATATCCTCCGCCCACATTATCCTCATTCCCAAGAAAGACAACCCGGACACCTTTAAAGACTTCAGACCGATCAGCCTCTGCACTTTCACCAATAAAATTATTTCTAAAATCATCGCCTCCAGAATGTCGGACATCCTCCCCAGAATCATCTCCGAAGAGCAAAACGGCTTTGTCAAAGGTCATAATATCACCGATAATATTCTCCTGGCCCAAGAGATGATTACGTGTATGAAATTCCCATCCAGGGGGGGAACGTGGCCATCAAACTGGACATGGAAAAAGTATACGACCGCCTCGACTGGCTGTTCATGATCTGGGTGTTCAGAGCCTTTGGTTTTTCAGAACCGGTTATCGATATCATCTTTAGATCCATCAACAACGGCTGGTTTTCCACTGTCATCAACGGCCAACCGCAGGGCTTCTTCAAAGCCACTCGCGGAGTCAGACAGGGAGACCCCCTTTCCTCCACCATCTTCATCATCACGGCCGAAGCCCTGAGCAGAAACCTCAAAATCATGCCGTGATCTCCGGGGTTCCAACACTTTCACACAATGACCGGTTGCCCTCTTATAACCCATCTTGCGTACGCGGATGACATCCTTATTTTCTCCGGTGGCGCTATTAGAGCCATTGAGGTGGTTATTAGAACTCTTGCTAACTACACTCGATGCTGTGGCCAGAAAATCAATAATGGCAAGAGCGTGATCTACACCCATCACAAAGCCGATAGAGCTCATTCGGCTGTACTGTCCTCCATGACCTCCTTCTCCACAGCTTACCCCCTTTCTTGTACTTAGGCTGCCCGTTGGTTTACGGCAGAGCGAACTCTGGGATTTACGATCATATGGTGAGCAAGATTCGCCAGAAAATTGCAGGGTGGCACAACGCCACCCTTTCCCCCGGGGGAAAGTTAATCCTCATAAAGCACGTCCTATCCTCCATCCCGATATACACCCTAGCGGTATGCTCGCCCCCCATCAAAGTTCTCCATTCTATCGAATCCATCCTAGCCAAGTTCTTTTGGGGTCATATCGAGGGAAAGAACAAGCATCACTGGGCCAGTTGGGCTACCATGGCCAAACCTACGAAAGAGGGTAGTTTGGGATTCTGCAGGCTTGCGCACATGGTTGACGCTCATTCGGCAAAATTGTGGTAGAAAATCTGCTCTAAAAACTCGTTCTGGACCAGGTTTATGAGAGCGAGATACTCCAGATTCTGTCACTTAACTAAGGGGTCTACCAACAACAGATCCTCCGCGTCGTCGCGGCGCATCATCCGCGGTCGTAACCTTGCGGAATCGCACTTACGCCTGACCCTGGGCAACGGCCATTCGCAAGCCTGCAAGGAACGCTGGTTGGGGGACGATCTCCTCAGGCCCAATACTATTACTCCAACTCTGTGTGAGATCCGAGATTTATGGGATGATGTTGCTTCAGAATGGAATTGGAATAGGGTTCGAGATTGGTTTGGCCCGGTGGCCTTGGCGAGACTGGGTGCGTCTCATCTGTCGATTAATGACGCTCAAGACATGCTCAGATGGTTCCCCAACCTGGGTGGCATCTTCTCCCTAGCTTCGGCTAGAGCTACCATCAGAAACATCCAAGTCTCGACCTCACCGTCCGCCAAGTTTTGGAATACGTGTATCCCAGTAAAATGGTCCATTCTTCTCTGGCGTGCCGCACGTCGGAAACTCCCCACGGACGATACCGTCAAATCCTTCGGCTTCAGTCTGGCGTCCAGATGCCACTGCTGTGTCAAACACCAACCGGAATCCGTCGATCACGTGCTGATTGCCGGGGAATCGGTATCCCATATTTGGACACACCTTCACTACAGGTTCAAATTGTTCCCCACATTTGGGGGCATCAACGATCTGCTGGCCAACTGGAACACAGCTCACGGGCATCAGATCGTCGCTGCCGCCGCCTTTTGGGTTTTGTGGAAAAACAGAAACAAATACAGATTCGAGGGCCGTCAATTCTCGCCTCCTCAATTGTTTAGAGAGGTGGTTCGGCAAATCTCCAAAAGAAAGAGGCGTTGCACTCACACCTCGGACCAGTTTTGGACTGCCCTGGACTTCTGATTGGGCCTGGGGCACCTTTCCCCTGGGATCTAGCTTTGTCCGCCTAACCTTTCGATGCTCGGTCCAGTTACCGTTTTGTGGGCAACACTTCGTGTTTCTCTCTTTGTTTCGGGTCGTTCTTCGCGCGTGGCGCGCTTACTTGTATAGGCTTCGGCATTTTGCGCCTTTCATTCAATAAAGAATTTCCTTTTCCAAAAAACAAAAAAACAAAAAAATAAAATATATATATATATATATATAATTATTTCAAATAATTTCTTGGGTATTGAAATATTGTATATACATATTATGATCAATAAAAATACAGTTTCCAAGTATTATAGATGATTTTTAAAATAGTTAAATATATTTAGTGACACATTTTTTCCTCAAAATCATAAATTACGACTATTATGTCGTTTCCTATTTCTTAATTCGATTATTGTGCCGAACTCTGATTTTAGGCTTCTATATACCAAACTAGGGTATTTGGATTATCTTGGATTCGAAGGAACCACATATGCCATCGTTTGGGACCATGTTATGGAGCATAGCATCGTACCTATTCCGTCTCAACACGTTCGTGTCGTGTATATCGACTCCAACCAATTCAGGCGAGTAAATTCTCAGATGGTTTTCATCATAATTGTATCTATATTACCTACTCTAGATTAATTTACTTGATGATTACACATTGTTACACGGATTGGTACTAAATGGATCTTGTCAGGAGATGTTATCCCTTATCGGATATATCGGGTATTTCATGTTCATGTACTTTTTTATATACATCGTGTACTCCTTGTATTCGTATTACTCATGTACTCTTATGTGCTCTTATGTACTCTTATATGCTCATATGTGCTTCATGTGCAAACTAACAATCATGTATGTTACGTGTCGTGATTAGATCCATGTGTATCAATTAGAACAGTGAAGTAGAAGTAGTTATGTAATCACACATGTCGATTATATCCTTTACATATAATCGAGTTACCGTAGAATAATCATGTGCATCCTAAACCAATCACATAACTGTCTTGTGCACTAAATTACCTGTGTTCATTTGAAGTTAACATGTCCTTATCTTGTTTATTTACTTAGTTATTTATAACTTCATGATGCTATTTTTTAATTTCTCTGTATTTCTATTCCAGCACATCATGTATTTTATTCTATTACGAGTTATATATTTTCTACCATACAATGGAACTGCTTTCAAAGTTATATACTTTGCTCTAATCCTGTCTGAATAACTATTTTTTAGATAATGTTATGTCCCACACCCTGGACTTTATGGTAACAGTTCTCGATGTACTTTAGATCGTGAGTTGACCCCTGAAGAGCTCTAGGTTATTTTTTATTTATGTCTCGTTATCGGATTTGTCTCCGATACATTCTTATTATGTATGTTCATTTGTAGACTTTAGTTGTTTCAGTGTTGTTGACATCTTTGCTATTTCATATCGTCCTTAGATGTTGTGATATGATTTGAGTATATCTGTTATTGTGGATCACTTAGATGTTGTAGAAATTTATTGGATACTAGACAACGTTCTACCGCTGATACAGCAGCATAGGCTGGGCGTGGCCTACGTACTCGTGCCCGAATATCCAGGTGCCGGTCGTGACAATCTGTCTTTAGGATGCCACCGAAGACTAGATCCCACTACTCTGGACCCATAGCAGCTACTGAGAAATTTGCAACCTTTCGACCCCACACTCAGATAGTAGGAGTTGTTTCTCCTACTATCCTGTCTATGTGGGTGTTTCAGCAGCTTTTGGGGGTCCTCCTCGACTTATTCGGGGGATTATTCCTGTGGATTTAGAGAGTGTTCCCCAGCCACCTCCAGTGTCAATTGAGGCGATGCAGATATTTATATTATTCCGGGTGATGATGAAGGCTTAGAGATCCCAGAATGAGGCACAACATCGACATGCCGAGGTTATGCGCTAGGGTATCAATTGTTTTTCTACTAGTTGGCGTTAGCTGCAGTGAAGAGGGTGACACTTGTCTAGCCTCAGCTTGTTCTATGTCAGCCTGTTCAGCAGCACTCGAGGCCGGGTACCATATTAGACTTCAAGAGGATATTGCCTTGGGAGTTCAAAAGTACCTAGAGGATACTCTACGCTGACGATTGGTTAGAGGATATATAGAGGATCTTGCGATTGGCCTAGATTCCTGAGAGCATATAGATCGAGGTGGCCGACAGCCAGTTGTTCGATATTGCTCTCACTTGGTATCACGCAAAGCCTAGGATTACCGTTCCAGTACTACTTGGGAGGCTTTCAAAATAAACCCATATTTGATCATCTATATAGACCCTAATTTTTAGCTATTCTAGGTTAGCAGTTTACTCAAAAAACTTGTATTTCAACCCCTATATTTCTTGATCAGATCTAATATGATAAAATCACAAAAAGTTGCTTAATAATCATATTTTATAGTAATAAACCTATAATAGATTCAGTTTTGAAATTTTATAACAATATTATAGGGTTCTTTCACAATGGTGCTAAAAATCAACGCTACCGTAACCCGATTTATCAACAATATGATAAGAAATCTTTAGAGTTGAAAATATAGTATAAAAGACATCAAAATCTAATTTCTAAGTCATTAAACTCAGATTTCCTATATAATTATTAGCTTGAGATCCGAGATAGGAAAAGATAAAACTTACCGAAATCCTTTGCTAGAAGGGTTATGGGTGTTTCTCCTCGCCAAAGATCACAACTTTCTTGCGTTGCTTGCTTTATAACACCTTCTTGATGGGTTTGTAGGTGTTAACAAGGGTTCTTGATTGATCTTGATGGCAAAGGTTGGATCTTTATAGATTTCTTGGTAGAGATTTGAGAAAGGATGGTGATAGGAAGGATTTTGATGTGGAGGAAGAAGTTGTTGATGATGGGGATATGTTTGATGGGTTATTGTCACGCCCCAGAACCAGAAAACTGGAGAGCGGGGCAGACATAGCCAGCTACGTATAATGAAATGGAATCCATCTCACCATACGGTCACGACTGTCTAGATATATGAGGGTTTATCTACAAGCCATCAGTCTCCTATGGTCAATAACAAGCCTAGTGTCTCAATCACAAACAAGTAAGTAAATGTCACAAGATGTAAGATCACCAAATATACAATAGTAAGGCGTCCCAAACATTACATATTCAGCTGATCATGAAGCTAGCGTTACAAAATATGAGGACTAGCAAGAGTTTGGTCATACATGATCAACCCTAGGTTGCTGATCATGTTACAGCCCGTAGGCAGACAGTAAGTAAAGGTGCCATACGAGCTAAACAGGTGCTCGTCGGCTAAATGCCTCAAAAGAATATTTTTACAATAAAGTGGGAGAGCTAAAAATAATCCACTCGTTGCTAGGGTTACGCCTGGTGGTGACCATCTGGCTGGAAGACCGGTAGATCCTCTGGAGCTGCTCTGATATCTGGCCATACAAAACTAGCTGGGTCAGACCCCAGAAAGAGCAAGTGCCACAAAGGAGGCTTCACTTAGGAACTAAAACCAGCAATTAGCACAAGAATATAATTACATAATAAAAGACAGTAATTTAAGAAAAGCATGATGGGTAATTATAAAAGACAATCTTGTATAGAATCACTAAAAGACAGGACATATGGAAAGAAAGCATGACAGGATGATATACGATGAGATAACCATGGGACTATTCAGATAGCCAGGTTACAACCCGTAAACCAAACAAGGACCGGGGTTGTAACCCTTCGTCTGAACGGAACTTGGTTTCTCTCACCATTTATCGACAAGATAAATATAAGAAATCACAATCTGGAGTGACAATCATTATAGTGACAATCTGGAGTGACAATCATTATAGTGATAATCTGGAGTGACAATCCTTCAATCATTCTGGTACAATCTTACAATCAATCAATTCTAGACAATACTATACTGGACTAGACTCCATCCAAGCAATCACGGCCAATCATTGCCTACGGCTTTCTATATTAACTAACTAGGGTTATCACAATCCTAGTTACTAGCAAGATGCAATGAGATGCTCCAAGTAGTCACAGGCCCTGCAGCTATCCAGGTTATCCAGGCAATTATTATAGTGGCAATTTTGAGAGTACAATATATTAGAGTGACAATAGAGTACAATTATTTAAGTGACAATGGCGGGTGCCCCACATAACAGTGGGCTGGAAATGTGCCCTACTCGTCGGCAGGCTACAAGTCCAAATATTTGCGGCCGGGATAACGGGATCGCCTGTAACTGGGGAACATCTCTTCATGAGTAATGAATTAATCTAGTCATTAACCTTAGTCCATTTCCGTAGGTACTCCTGACCGTGGTACTCAGGAGTCCCCTCCTAGACATGATGCAAGACAGGACTGGATTATTTGTACAAGCACAATCGTCCACGGTGTCCAGGTTGTTTATACTTATCAAGTCATGCCATGTCATGTTAGCCGTCACAACAGCAATCCGAGGTATATCATGTTAGGTATACTTGTCAGGAGTGCGCTACGGCGGGCCACTATCAGGTCATGTCATGTCCACTTGGTACTTGTCAAGAGTGCGCCTTAACAGGCTACTATCGTGTTCTATCCTTACATTATCATGAATGAGAGAAACTTGTATAAAATAACTAGTAACATGTTCTTGAAGCCAAGGGAAAGATCTACAACTTTCATGTTTTGAGTTTTTCAAGATTCTAGGTACAAAACAACTTAAACATGCAAAACGGCGAAATAGAGCAATTCTGGCACATGGGATTCCTGCACAATCGGCGCATGAGATTCCTGCATGAATCGGCGCATGAGATTCCAGCACGAATCAGCGCATCAGATTCCTGCAAAATCGGCGCATGGGATTCCTGCACGAATCGGCGCATGAGATTCCTGCACGAATCGACGCTTGAGATTCCTACACGAATCGGCGCATGAGATTCCTGCACGAATCGGCGCATGAGATTCCTGCGAAATCGGCGCATGGGATTCCTGCACGAATCGGCGCATGAGATTCCTGCACGAATCGGCGCATGAGATTCCTGCACGAATCGGCGCATGAGAAACTCACGTTGCGTCTTCAGTACATGCACGTAGGAAACCTATGCACATGACATGCTCGGAGTTAAGGGATGCGTTGCCGGGACTTCACGGCGCATGGCCTCCCGGCGCATGGCCTCCCGGGTGCATGAGGTTCATCGTCCCCAAATAGCAAGTTCAGCCATGAAAGTTCTGAAAACTTGTAATGGCCATAACTTCCTCATTCGGAGTCGAAATCAAGCGAAACAAAAGCCAAAACTGCATGAAATCAAATTCTCTACAACATAGAGCCACTAGTTTTTGGAAATACCAAATTTTTAGAGATCAAAACAAAGAAAACTAAACAAGAAGGAATTTAAAACTTAGATCTACAAAAATATAACCATCAAAACCGAAAACTTCCAGTTCTAAAGAGGCTTAGAATCTAGTGAGGAAGAGAATGGAACAATAAAACATGAGATCCATCATGAAGCAAGTTTGCACTTGCCTAAGCTCTCTCTCTCTCCTTCCCTCCCGGTGGTTGAAGAAGATGATATTAATGAAGAGAGAGAAGGAGAAGGGTAATACATACTATGGGTGGTGGTAGGTAGGGGGTTCACCCTTGGTTCATGATGAACCAAAGCAAACCAAGCCAAGCCGAACCAACCCAAGAATAAACCAAATTAATGAAATGCTAGAATAAATCAAGCAGGGAGACATACAATACGGGTCAAAATACGTACACGTATTCCAAATACGTAATACGAGATCTGGGCATTACAACTCTACCCACCTTAAAAGAATTTCGTCCTCGAAATTTAAATCAAGAGGCAAGAGGAGAAATGACAAGCTATATTAATCACATGCAAGCTATAACTAGGCAGACAATCACTCATTCAAGCAAGAAATCGAAGGCATGAGGCATAAGAAAGACATTATACCTCACGAGTCGAACATGTAGGAATAACGTGATCGGATATCATCCTCACACTCCCACGTTTGACTCTCCCAAGGAGTGATGAACTCAAGCAACATGAACTAAACTGATAGTCTTGCGCTTGAGGTCTCTCCCCTTGGTCAAACAGGGACACGGGCATATCCTCATATGAAAAGGTTGGTACCAATAACCAGTTTCGAATGACCTAGGATATGGCTCGGGTTCGAGATGTTCCGTCGCAATTAGGATACATGAAATACGCCATGTATCCCACATAATGACGGTAGAAAGCAAGATGAGAGGACACATATACCTCTCGGCCAATTCTGAACCTGAGCCTGGGCTAGGACAAACTGCCGCGGGTTCTGTTGCTGGAAAGTCTGGGCCTGAGTCGGCAATGGCCTCGGGAACGGGAACTGCTGTTGCTGGTGAACTGGAGCTGGTGCTGGTGCTAGTGCTGGTGCTGGTGCTGGTCCCCTAACCGAGGGACTAGATACTGTCGATGCTGAATCGACTCTGAATGGACAGGACCCCACCCTATGGTCCGGTGCCCCATACAACAAGCATAATCCCAGCGCCTTGCGACACTCTGACACAACGTGTCCAGGCTTCCCACAATAAGAACAGCCCGCGGCGGAAGGCTGCGCTTGCTTCTGTTTCTGCTGAGGGAACGTCGGGGTCGAGTACTGGACCGACGTAACTGAAACTGCTCGCCTCGGAGCTCCAATAGTCAAAGCCCTGGCTGCCGGGGCTGGGGCTGAAGACTGATTCATCTGACTATGGGACCGCTTCCGACCTCCGGTCCTGTCCACTATTCTCTGGGAGGTATACTCGTACCTTCTTGCTGCTCGTAATACCGCATCATAGGTCTGATGCTCGAACTGTTCTACTACCAATATAATCTCTAGGTGAAGTCCCTGCTGGAACCTCTGCGCTCTGTCAAACTCGGTTGCCACCAAGGTGGGAGCAAACCGACTGAGTCTGGCAAACTCGGCCGCATATCCGTCGACCGTCCTCCCCATCTGCTTAAGATTACTGAACCTGGTCTGCAAGTCATATCGAGCCACTGTATCATAATACTTGGTCTGGAACTTCTCGCTGAATACTGCCCAGGAGACAGGTGTTGTCAATCCCACTGCTTGTGCGGCCCACCAACTGCGGGCTAGATCCAATAACTGTAGGCGCACTACAGCCACCTTCTCGTCTTCTGGAGTCTTCGCGGCTTCGAGAATCACCTCTATATCTTATAGCCAAGCATCGGCAGCAATGGCATCCTCGCTGCCATCGAAGAATGGAGGGTTTAGGTGCTTGAAACTGTTGACCGTACTGTTCCCTCGAGGACCACTTCTATTCAGAGCCTCTTGTACTGCTTGGTGCAGGGCATCTCCCTGACGATCTTGGGACGCGAGCAACTCACGGATGAGTCCTACCAATCATCCATCCTCTGATCCTGCTGGCTGGACGGGCTGAACTGGCGGTACTGGTTCTCCAGGAGGCACGGCTCGGGAGGCTGTTGCTGAGTGCTGTGCCTGATCTTCTGGTTGCTGCTGGTCCACGGGAGGTGATCCGTCTTGCTGATCAGCAGGTCCAGGTTCAATGCCGCTGAAGAAGACGACATGGGAACAATAAGGAAGGACCAGGACAGATCAACGATTACAAGCATGTGATCAGGATAAGAATTTCAGAATCAAGAGGATACGAGCAGAGATCAAAGGCGAGTACTGATTGAGACATCTATTCGGTAAACCCTCACACATCTTGATTTAACAAGACCTGCATGGGCCACCACTTAAACTATGTCACGTCCCAGAACCAGAACACTGGAGAGCGGGGGCAGACATAGCCAGCTACGTATAATGAAGTGGAATCCATCTCACCATACGGTCACGGCTGTCTAGATATATGAGGGTTTATCTACAAGCCATCAGTCTCTTATGGTCAATAACAAGCCTAGTGTCTCAATCACAAACAAGTAAGTAAATGTCACAAGATGTAAGATCACCAAATATACAATAGTAAGGCATCCCAAACATTACATATTCAGCTGATCATGAAGCTAGTCGTTACAAATGTGAGGACTAGCAAGAGTTTGGTCATACATGATCAACCCTAGGTTGCCGATCATGTTACAGCCCGTAGGCAGACAGTAAGTAAAGGTGCAATACGAGCTAAACAGGTGCTCGTCGGCTAAATGCCTCAAAAGAATATTTTTACAATAAAGTGGAAGAGCCAAAAATAACCCACTCGTTGCCAGGGTTACGCCTGGTGGTCACCATCTGGCTGAAAGACCGGTAGATCCTCTGGAGCTGCTCTGATATCTGGCCATACAAAACCAGCTGGGTCAGACCCCAGAAAGAGCAAGTGCCACAAAGGAGGCTTCACTTAGGAACTAAAACCAGCAATTAGCACAAGAATATAATTACATAATAAAAGACAGTAATTTAAGAAAAGCATGATGGGTAATTATAAAAGACAATCTTGTATAAAATTACTAAAAGACAGGACATATGGAAAGAAAGCATGACAGGATGATATACGATGAGATAACTATGGGACTATTCAGATAGCCAGGTTACAACCCGTAAAACAAACAAGGATCGGGGTTGTAACCCTTCGTCTGAACGGAACTTGGTTTCTCTCACCATTTATCGGCAAGATAAATATAAGAAATCATAATCTGGAGTGACAATCATTATAGTGACAATCTGGAGTGACAATCATTATAGTGACAATCTAGAGTGACAATCCTTCAATCATTCTGGTATAATCTTACAATCAATCAATTCTAGACAATACTATACTGGACTAGACTCCATCCAAGCAATCATGGCCAATCATTGCCTACGACTTTCTACATTAACTAACTAGGGTTATCACAATCCTAGTTACTAGCAAGATGCAATGAGATGCTCCAAGTAGTCACAGGCCCTGCAGCCATCCAGGTTATCCAGGCAATCATTATAGTGACAATTTAAAGAGTACAATACATTAGAGTGACAATAGAGTACAATCATTTAAGTGACAATGGCGGGTGCCCCATATAACAGTGGGCTGGAAATGTGCCCTACTCGTCGGCAGGCTACAAGTTCAAACATTTGCGGCCGGGATAACGGGATCACCTGTAACTGGGGGAACATCTCTTCATGAGTAATGAATTAATCTAGTCATTAACCTTAGTCCATTTCAGTAGGTACTCCTGACCGTGGTACTCAGGAGTCCCCTCCTAGACATGATGCAAGACAGGACTGGATTATTTGTACGAGCACAATCGTCCACGGTGTCCAGGTTGTTTATACTTATCAAGTCATGTCATGTCATGTTAGCCGTCGTAACAGCAATCCGAGGTATATCATGTCAGGTATACTTGTCAGGAGTGCGCCACGGCGGGCCACTATCAGGTCATGTCATATCCACTTGGTACTTGTCAAGAGTGCGCCTTAACAGGCTACTATCGTGTTCTATCCTTACATTATCATGAATGGAGAAACTTGCATAAAATAACTAGTAACATGTTCTTGAAGCCAAGGAAAAGATCTACAACTTTCATGTTTTGAGTTTTTCAAGATTCTAGCTACAAAACAACTTAAACATGCAAAACGGCAAATAGCAATTTCGGCGCATGGGATTCCTGCACAATCGGCGCATGAGATTCCTGCACGAATCGACGCATGAGATTCCTGCACGAATCGGCATATGAGATTCCTGCACAATCGGCGCATGAGATTCCTACACGAATCGGCGCATGAGATTCCTACACGAATCGGCGCATAAGATTCCTGCAAAATTGGCGCATGGGATTCCTGCACGAATCGGCGCATGAGATTCCTGCACGAATCGGCGCATGAGATTCCTGCACGAATCGGCGCATGAGAAACTCACGTTGCGTCTTCAGTACATGCGCGTAGGAAACCTATGCACATGACACGCTCGGAGTTAAGGGATGCATTGCCGGGACTTCACGGCGCATGGCCTCCCGGCGCATGGCCTCCCGGGCGCATTAGGTTCATCGTCCCCAAACAGCAAGTTCAGCCATGAACGTTCTGAAAACTTGTAATGGCCATAACTTTCTCATTCGGAGTCGAAATCAAGCGAAACAAAAGCCAAAACTGTATGAAATCAAATTCTCTACAACATGGAACCACTAGTTTTTGGAAATACCAAGTTTTTAGATATCAAAACCAAGAAAACTAAACAAGAAGAAATTTAAAACTTAGATCTACAAAATATAACCATCAAAACCGAAAACTTCCAGTTCTAAAGAGGCTTAGAATCTAGTGAGGAAGAGAATGGAACAATAAAACATGAGATCCATCATGAAGCAAGTTTGCACTTGCCTAAGCTCTCTCTCTCTCCTTCCCTCCTGGTGGTTGAAGAAGATGATATTAATGAAGAGAGAGAAGGAAAGGGTAATAAATACTATGGATGGTGGTAGGTAGGGGGTTCACCCTTGGTTCGATGAACCAAAGCAAAGCAAACCAAGCCAAGCCGAACCAACCCAAGAATAAACCAAATTAATGAAATGCTAGAATAAATCAAGCAGGGAGACATACAATACGGGTCAAAATACGTACACGTATTCCAAATACGTAATACGAGATCTGGGCATTACAGTTATGGATGGCAAGGGGGGCCGAAACATAGAGAAGAAGGGAGAGGTTTGCTATTTTTGGAATTTTGGAGGGAGGGAGCTATTCGGCCTAGTAGGGAAGAGAAAATAGGTTTTTAGGGTTAGGGTTTTATATCATATGGATATGTATATATGACGTATTTGTGAGGGTTTTGGATTACATAATGGCTTTATGGGTGTTTAGTTGGCCCAACGAAGGAAGATGTTCCTTAGGGTAGGTTTGGGTATTAGTTAGTTTGGGTTTTGGGTGGGTAGTCATTTGCCAACTAGGATGACACCTAGGATACTTATTATATAGAAACATCCTAAAATAGAAACACATAATTTTTAATAAAAATTATATACAAAATATACATCAATATGAAGGTATTTGAGAGTACTACATGCCTATGTAGGTTTGCGTTTGGTTCGGATCAAGTTCGGGATGGTTTGGTACAATCAGATCTTCTTAAAAGTCAAAAAAAGCTCTGATCATACAGCAAATGAACGTGGTTAGAAAGATGTCACATCGATCTTCTGTACCGAAAGAGCTAGACCATGTTCGTGCTGCGGAACGGCTAATCCTCCTAACTGCGTGCGGGCTAGGCTTAGAGCGCGTGAAGCTCATCAAAGCAATAAATCGGCGCTTAGCGAGAGCGTATCCATCTGTTTGATCTCGCCTCAAACGCTCTAAGTGCCCGTTTAACTTTCAGAAGAGTTTCTCTCTAGATTTTCTTCTTTTTTTTCCATCTTTGTGAGTCTCCATTGCTGGATTCTCACCTTCTTTCTTATTTTTTCTCAATTTTTTCTAGATTTTTGTGATTTTTCACTTGGATTAAAGCTCTGTTGAGTTGCGATTCAAGTTATTTTCCCTCAGGCCAAGTCCATCAAAGGCTCTCCTTCGTTATGTTATATAAGGCTCGAATAATGTGCTCTTTTTTGACCTTCCGCCTAATCTCCCAACAAGTTTCTTAGTTTAGCTGCTCTTCGACTTTCGAGAACAGGGCGTACTAGTTCTTGAGAGCGAAGACTAAAGAACCTACTAAAGATAGGGTCCCGGGGGCTTATTATGACTGAAACAAGGCCAACTGCAACTCGAAAAGAGCTAAAGGGCTTAGCCAACTCAAACTCTCGTTCAATCTTCCCGGAAGAAGGGCTTTCGTTTTTTTACACCCTATTTTGGTCTTGCAGCTATTTAAATACGTTCTTTGACACATCTATTAGATAGATGCCCAGAGGAGGATGCTAGTGAGTTGTTAAGGAACTTCTTGCATTGCACATAGGGAAGGTGCGGAGCGATTCTTTATCTTATCAATGCCCTAAGGCTTGGAACTGAACTGCAAGTATATAATATAAGAAAGGATATTGCTAAGAGTTAGCAGTCGAAGGCACTTTGAACTGTGAAGGAATTACCGGTGCGCACAGAGAAGGTAGCGAATCTGGCTCGACCGAAATGGCAACGGCTGTAAAGGGAGAACTCCTTGTTGAAGGATTTTATTGTCCATAGAGATCCCAAGAGACAATGGAAACCCTGAGGCACTTGCGGTTCGAACAAATTTTCTTAATAGTAACCCCCCCTCTTCCGATAGACGGAATTTGCTCCTACCACCGGGAAATGAGAGGCCGATCTCAGGTCTTAAATCTTTCAATCTAATCCGCTGGAAGAATGCTTCCAGAACAGTGTGTGATAAGTCACAAAAATCCTCACATTGTAATACCCGACATGGTATACGGGCTAGCTTGTAAGGAGAGCCTGGAAAGGTAGGACTGCGGACACATTCAATTAGTTCCTCTGATCGGGTCTTAAGGAACTCATGGACAACAAAAGAAATCTGGCTCTGGCCAGAGGAAGTGAGTAAGAGAGAGAGAGGATCCCCAAAGTGATCTGCCAGCTTAGTTACCTAACTGGTTCTACATTGGTGCCTAACCCAACTCGATGAAAAAGTGCGTTAAGCCTCTGTATACTACTTCCTCATTGGCAATTCCATCTTACTATGCTTAAATGATAGAATTTGATGCTAAAAGCTTCTGGGTGATGTTGGGCGCTTTCACATAATGGCCGCGTCGAAGGATGAGCCCCAGGAGTCACTCTGTCTGGATACTCCTCTGGATCGGTTGTGTGGCAAGTCTACTTCATACGCTATCTAAGTGGGTCAGTAGCCCCTTTCTCTAAGGAAGTAGAAAACTCGCTAGATAATTATAGAAGAAGAGAAAGACATTTGCGATTTACTTTCACTTTCTGCTTATTTATGGAATTGTTTTGAGTATTTTAATAGGCTATCCTCCCATGAAAAAAGCATGAAACAGATCTATTGGATTAGGAAGTCGAGATCAGAAGTCGAGGGCTCTTGAATCAGTTCTTTCGAAGCTCCTTTCTAAGACCTTCTTTTTATATGTTTATATTTTTGACCCACCTATCTTTATTTAAACCACAAGGTGGATTTACCTTAACGCCACACACAAACCTTATATTTTTGGTATCATAGATCTCATCTCTTTCCATCAAGCAGCGAACCTTGGATTTTGCCCTTATAACATTCCTTGCTTAAAGGAATCTTCTTTTGACAGGCCTTTTCTTGGGGTTGCGGCCTCTTGTTTCTCCTATAAAAAAATTGACTATTCACGGCACTAATTTTAAAGGAGATCGCCCCCTTGCTTCTCTTTCTCAATGACAATAATTGGTGCATGGAAAAGAAAAGAGGTATGAATACCGCTCAGTGGGTTAAGCAACCCCACTACGCGGCAGGATTGGGCTTGTTTGGAAACCAAGTCTTTTGTCTGTCAGGAATGATCAAGGCTAAGTTTGTCGTTCAAGCCAGGAAAGCCTAACGAGCAAATAAACCGTTAGCCTGATCCAAGCCCGTTTTCTTTCACACCTCGCTTCCGCATCTACTTAGTTAGCATCCCAAATCCGCGTACCCCTGCTTCTTTAACATGCGAGGGTATGGAAAAAAGCAAAATCTTTTAAAATGAGTGAAAGAGAGTCTCAGACTTAAAGAAGACTAAAATTCAAGTCCTAATCTTTCTTCCCTCTCAAAGATCTACCTCTTATTTCTCTATATCGGTAATGGTCCGGTCTGTAACGAGAGAAAGAACAGGGGGCCCTCTCACCTTTACTTATCCAAGCTTTTCTTTTAGTCGGTCCCTGTCCTTAAGCCCAGAGAGCAGAGCGAAAATGCTTTTCCTCGGAAGAGACTTTCATTAAAAAGATCAAAGTGTACTGTGCCCTTTCCAAAAATAAGGTTTCTTTTAGTGAAGCTAGTGCTTTTGTATTGGGCACTTTATTCAATGGCCTTAATGACTGAGACGTGCTCACTTTCCTTTTCAGCCCCGCTGACATATGTAGATTCCAGCCGAGAAGACCAGGAAAGAAGAAGGATCAAGAATGTCATATATTTCAGGAGCTAGATCAGTTCCCCATGAGCAAGTCAGAATTGCCTCAACTAAAAGAAGCTTTCGTCGTCCGTAAAGGACCTAACGGAAGACCGTGCTCCGAAGTGCACTGAGAGTTTTGTTTTAAGAATACTTTACCTTACCCCTTCTATTGAGCCATGTCTAGGTGGAATCGACAAGATTGAACTAATTAATTAATCAAATATGACTAGGACCACAACTTGAATTGTTAACAAGCAAGGGACTAAAATTTGACTATGCCATCTCTACCATGGCTAGTATACTAGTCATGGCACCCGACTACACTAGACATGTCATACTTTCTAGTCAACATGTATATCCAAAGTCAATCATAACTATGGCCTTTTTTATATAATAAAAATAGAATTAAAAATAATTAAAAATTCAATAAATATATTTAACCTAATTAAATATTTTTAGTTTTGGGGTTTTTTTACACTTTGGTTCCTCTCATTAATGGAGCCTCTGGTGCTGGTTCGACAACCTTATATCCTTCAGAACTACTTTGTCTACATGTTCATCCTCTTGAACATCACCCTAATTATCTTCGTTAGGTTGATGATTACGTTGGGATTACCTTAATGTACTGGCTCTCCATATATAGTATATCTCTTATGATTCCTGAAATTGGCTCGAACTTGAGTGACTCAAACTTAAAAAAATCCTTAGCCTCGGAAGGCATCTTCAATTCCTGGATGCCAGTCACTGTCTGATCCTCGACGAATACCACGTCTCGACTTTTTTTAGATATTCTCCTCCAAGGGACATAGAGTTTATATCCGAAATTATCCCACCCATTATCAACAAAGACACACTACATCGTCTTTGGCTCAAGTTTGAGCTTATCGTTGTAATACATGTGGTTCGTATTACGTATTTTGGAATACGTGTACGTATTTTATCTTGTATTGCATGATTCCTTGCTTAGTTTTCTTCATGGCTTGGTTTATTCTTGGGTTGGTTCGGCTTGGCTCAGTTTGCTTTGGTTCATTATGAACCAAGGGTGAACCCCCTACCTACCACCACTACTACCATTTATTAACCCCCACTTCCTTCTCTCTCTTCATTACTCTTCTTCTTTCCTCCATTACTTCTTCACCTACCAGAGAGAGAGAGAGGTCTAGGCAAGTGTAACTTGCTTCATGAAGGAACTCCAATTTCATTGCTTCATTCTCTTCCTTACAGCATTTTAACTTACTTTAGTACTTGGCATTTTTACTTTCCATGGCCAGATTCTTGTAGATCTAAGTTTATTTTATTTTGGATTTCTTGGGTTTTGATCTATTTAATCTGGTTATTTCCGAGCTTTGATGGTTCCATGTGGTAGAGCATTTCATTCTGCCCCGTTTTGACTTAAGGAAGTCTGGATTTGGATTTGGGATGAAGAAATTATGAGCCTTGGAACCCTGAACTCCTTGGTTCTTCTTCTCGGACAAGTGGAGAAGAAGAACAGTGCTGACCGCATGAACCCCTTAGCCGCATGGCAGCACTTGACCGTATGAACCTTCATGCGGCGGGTCTTCCAGCCGCATAGGCTTCGGCATAGTCCGAGCCGCATGGACTCCGTCTACCTGTAATCGTATAGGCTCGTGTTCCTTTCCAGCCGCCTGTTCGTTCATCTTTCCCCAGCCGCATATATACCCAATGGCGCAGCCGCATAAGACTTAGGCATGGCACAGCCGCATATGCTCGTGATTATTCAGCCGCATGTGGACCCGCTTCCTCCCAGTCGCTTAGGCCTTCTTCCCTAGCCGCATGGAACTCAGTCCATTTCTAGCCGCATGAGAATCCATCTCCCAGCCGCATGAAATGCTGTGACTCGGTTGCATGCGCCCTCTCTTCCGCTGGCCGCATGGGAACTGATATCTTTAGCCGCATAGTTCCTGCCCCTGTCCTTAGCCGCATAGGCTTTTTCTTTATCAGCCGCATGCGCCTGAACCTATTCAGCCGCATGGGCTATTCTCCTCTCAGCCGCATGCGCCTGACCCTATTCAGCCGCATGGGCTGTTCTCTTTCCAGTCGCATGAGATCATTCCTGGCCGCATATGCCTGAGCCGCATAGCCCTCATATAGCTTTGTGTACTGTTGTTAATATTATTTGCCATGTCTTGTAACATCCTTGTGTAACTTGATTCTTATGGCCTACACCTTTATCTTTATTGTATATTTTTACGCCCATTTTATATCCTTACGCCTTTTTGTCCTGAACTTGATAAATCACGATTTGATTGACACGATTGAAATGACAATTGTACATAACATGGTGTGACAAGGAACTAACATGACCTGATAGTGGCCCGTCGTGACGCACTCCCGACAAGTAAACTTGGCATGATATATCTTGATAAGCTGTTGCGACGGCTACCTGATATGACATGACCTGTACAAATAACCTGGACACCGTGGGCGATTGTGCTTGTACAAATAATCCAGTCCTGTATTGCATCATGTCTAGGAGGGACTCCTGAGTACCACGGTCAGGAGTACCTACTGAAATGGACTAAGGCTAATCACTAGATTAATACATTAGTCATAAAGAGATCTCCCAGCTACAGGCAATCCCGTTACCTGGGCGCGCCTGGGATCTGTAGCCTGCCGTCGAGTAGGGCACATTTTCAGCATACTGTCATGTGTTGCACCCTTCAAGCTACCTAAGGGTACATGTGTTTCCTGGATGATGTACCCACCTGAATTCAACCCCTAACTTTCGACCTGGGTAACCTGGATGGTCTGCAGGGCTTGTGGCTGTGGAATAATCTCACTGCATCTTGCTAGTAAATAGGCCTGTGATAACCCTAGTTAGTTAAAGTATCAAGCTGTACTCATTGCTTGGCCGTGATTGATTGAATGAGGAACAATCTGTCTAGTCTTGATCCTGTATAAATTGTTACATGTTCTGATTTTCTTACATTATCTTGTTGATAAATGGGAGAAACCAAGTTCGGTTCAGATGAAGGGTTACAATCCCGGTCCTTGTTTGGTTTAAGGATTGTAACCTGGTTATCTGAATGGTTCCATGGTTATCTTATCGTATATCTTCATGATGTTATATTTTACCACTTTACTATATATTATTGTCTCTTGTGCTAATTGTTGGTTTTAGTTCCTAAGTGAAGCTTTCTTTGTGGCACTTGCTCTTTCTGGGGTCAGACCCAGCTGGTTTTGTATGGCCAGATTTCGGAGCAGCTCTAGAGGATCTACCGACTTTCCAGCCCGATGGTGACGACTAGACGTAACCAGGGCAACGAGTGGGTTTATTTTTTTTGATCTCCCACTTTATTGCAAAAATATTCTTTTGAGGCGTTTAGGCGACGAGCACTTGTTTAGCTCGATTGCACTTACTTACTGTCTGCCTAAGGGCTGCAACATGATTGACAGATCCTAGGGTTGATCATGTATGACTAAAACTCTTGCTAGTCCTAACATTTTGTAACGACTAGCTTCATGATCAGCTGAATATGTAATATTTGGGACGTCTTACTATTGTATATTTGGTGATATAACATCTTGTAACATTTACTTACTTGCTTGTGATTGAGACACTAGATTGTTCATGACCTTAAGAGACTGTTGGCTTGTAGTTAAACCCTCATGTATCTAGACAGCCGTGACCGTATAGCGAGAATGGAATCCATTTCATATACGTAGCTGGCTATGTCTGCCCCCGCTCTCCAGTATTCTGGTTCTGGGGCGTGACAATCGTCCTTTGGTACATGCATGAAAGCCTTACATCCAAACACCCACATGTGAATGTATAACGGCTCCGTGCAAAGGAGCATGTCATCCTGAAAATCAGAACTATGAGATATATTATTTACATAATCGGTAGTATATAAGGCCTCACCCTAGTAACTCCTGCCAACTTTACTTCTACTAGCAAGCACTGCACTCTCTCTACAAGCGTTATGTTCATGGTCTGCTCTACTACACCATTGAGCTAAGGCATCTTTGCCAAAGTTGTTGAATCCCCTGCTCTACACAATTCCTAAAAGTGACCTATATACTCGCCTCCAGTATTGGAACACAGTTCACTTTTAAGCCGCTTTCCCTTTTAATGGAGCCATAAAACTCCTTAAAGTGGCTAACACTTGATCCTTGACCTTTATGGCATGGAGCCAAATCTTATTGGGTCAATTATTATTAAATTTTACTATAACCACCATTAATACTTTTTACCTTCAACATATTACGGATGTATGAGTGAATCAACTCGAGCAATATCGGCTTCCTAAAATATGGTGAACTCTAAAAGGATATCTTATTATGCTTTATAGTCATGCAATGTGTACAACTCTCCAATTTTGTAAGCTACAATCTTAGAATCACCTTCTATTTTGTTAAGTACCTTATTCCCTTATTATTGATATGACTAAGCTACCTGTTACAACTTGTAGACGTTGTAGGACCGTTGAGCACCTCTAGAGGAGGGTGAATAGAGTGTGTAGTGAAGAGGAATAAGTATCACAATTTTAAAAATTATGTAATATGGCTAGTAAGGACAGACAATAATAATAATATATGAATTACAGTAAAAGTAAAGAGTTAAGAAGATTCAAACTCCGTGACATAGTGATATATACATATATCCGCGTGGAGGACTAGTCTAGTCTCGAGTACTCATGCTCGATGTTAATCCACTATTGCACAAGCTTTAACAAAGTGATTACAAATCTTACAACACCGTGCTTGGGATAAGTGCACGGCCAACTTCAACAACACCGTGCTTGGCGACTAGTAGACGACCGACTCCCGAAGGTATTTGAAAACTGGAACATTTTTTGAGATAGCCTCCAACACAACTCTTTGAACCAAACTCTAAATTGAACTAAACTAATACTGGCTTGGCTAAGAGTAGTATAGGCCAGATATGAAAGTGTATAGCTTACTTAAGGAATATAGAGGAGAATAAGATTGGATGATTTACAAATGTGAAATTTCTCTCTATTTATAATATTTTTATGAACCAAATTGGACAGAGTTCGGATGCAGAATCTCGTATACGAACGTTGGATACAGATATCCAAGGAATTCAAAAGTAAGTTGAAACAACCGTGACCGAAATCGGGCCGAACTCAGGCCAAGTTCTGGCCGAGTTCTGCCCGGGTCCTAACAGAACTGTTTGGGCCGATTTGGATATGAGTTTTGGGCTATTTAGTTTCTGGACTTATGGAAAGGAATTTTATGGATAGCAAGGCTTTATTTAGTATACTGAAAAAAGCTAAGCCAGTATCAATCCGATCAATCTTATATATTTTTCTAGACTCAAATAAAATAAAAATACAGAAGAAATATGTAAAAGTCTTGATCTTGATTCTATCACTTTTGGTGTCTGATGACGACGAGACGTTTGTAGCAGTGTAGCTGTAGATGCATACATTTTAACTTAAAACCTTTAGCTATATATATATTTTACGTATCGACTAAAGTTAACGTTGATTATCAAAATCAGGTATGATCATGACAGTGGGCTAACAATCTCCCCAATTTGATAATTGACAAAATTTGAGTCTATACTAAAATATTATCTTAAAACTTTAAAATTATACCTGACTTGTCTGAAATCGTGAAAACTTTTGATTTTTGGTATGCTCATCTCCCCCTTTGTCATATAATCAAAATATGGCTCTCCCGCAATTTATGAGCCAAACAAAGAAACGACCGAGTGATATCAAATATAATATGAAATGACAAGTCAACATCACAACTCAAGTAGTATGAAAAAAAGTAAAAGTTTGCATAAAATATACTTTTATGATAGTTTAATCATAAAGTGTAACTACAACTGAAGGAAAAGAGTCCAAAATGCATAAAAGTAAGTGTGTTACTACTACAAATCATCATCATCAGACAAATCCATATAACACTAAGTCCAAAAGATATCACATCAACTATTTGCACCACTAGGAGCATCAGCAGGCCGCCAGGTCGGATCAATATATGCAGTCATCAGGTCAAAGTAGGCAAAAGTCTGATCATCCTCAATTCTTGGTTCGTCAAATGCAGGGTGACCGATGATAATCGTCGGTGCAGTACAATGATGAGCCACCGTCTACTGAATATTTGCTATGGCATTTCTCAAGTTCTGAACCTAAGAAATGTAACGGAACTCAGAGTCACCATAACGAGTCAGGTCGGCCGGATGCTGCTGTCCCTGAAGCATGACAAAAGCATCAAACTGCTAATACAGCTCATTGATAGTGTGAACCGGGGCGCATGTGCTGAATCATCTAGAGCATCTGGAGCTGGATCTGGAGAAGGTGGAAGTGGAGCATCACTATGAGGATGTAGGAATCTCCTAGACCTAAGAAGCTCTGAAGGCATCCAGAAATAGTACATGAATCCAAAAGAATATCAAAATTTTGGAAGATTGTCATTGGATGCATAGGGTAAAGAAGATTACGACCTGCCCTCCGATAGTTGATCATGAGCACCAACATTGTTTTGGGAAAGGAAAAGGAAATCCTGAAGTGAATGTGGTACATCACAGATAATTTCAAATACATGATCTCGTCAGTATACCATGTCTTTGGTAAAAGATATGAAATAACCATACGATGCAACTCATAGAAATATTGGTTTAAGTTCGTGCGTATAACTGTCTCCAAGGAACCGGATCTAGATGACACAACACAACTTGAAGGATTCAAGGGGTCATGATGTTAGGAAATTGAACTTTAGTAATGGCGACAAGAGCATCACTATTGTTTGGCATCTGAAAATACTCTCTCAAGTCGGTAGAATTAAATTCAAATTCTATCCTGCCACTGAGGAATGAATGCAATCATCGGATTCTTAAAAGTTGCAATAAAACATGCGAACTGCATTTTCATGAATCAGATTTGAAACTTCCAAAAATTAGAGCTAGATTTTCAAAAATGTTGAAATATTATAATAAAACGATAAAATTTATTGTTTTACCCGATTTTACGATAGCATAAATGATCGAACAAATTGGTAGATCTTTCTAGTGAAACAAATAGTATCGGATCATAATCCTCATCGTCATTAGGACGAGAGACTAAAGAGATTAACAGATTCGTACTCAAAAGTAAAAGATGAGGCAGCATCTCTACGTTTCATTCTCTTGAACACTCTATGTGCCATAACAAAATTGAGAGAGAAAAGGGAAAATTATACCTTAAGATGAACGAGAGTGGAAGAGGATGCCTTCAGAATGCCTTATATCAAGGAATTTGGAGTTAGAAGCCTTATAATGAGCTTTCCTAGGATCTAAGGTTTTAATAATTAGGGTTAGGGGGGGCTGTAGTAGACTATTTTTGGGAGAAGAAGATGAAGGAGGAGGCTACTGTTTTGAATTGCTGAATATATAAAAAGTCCCTACATAGTTCGGGTCCGAACTCAGTGGGAGTTTGACCATCTTGAATTTGGTTCATTATGAATAATGAATGATAAAAATTACTTAGAAACTTAGAATTCATTGGTTAATTAATATCCATTACCTTAGGTTAGCTGATGGGGCCAGATCCTAGCTAGCGGTGGCTCACAGGGGAACACATACCATGTCGCTTCAAGTTACTTACACCTGTATGATAGAAGAGTCTTTTTGGCTTGCACCCAAAATAACTTTGGTTAATAAATCGTTGAATTTTAAGTTTTGGGTATTTTATTAATCATTTCACATTATGACTCCAAAAATTCAAGAATGGCTAGCTCGCGATAAAAAAAGTTAAAATGATCTTCAGCTAGTGGTTTTATGAATATATATCAGTTGATGATCTGTGTCAATAAATTCTAGACAAATTTGCCCGTGTTGTTGATGATCACGTAAAAGGTGGTAACGTGTTTCTTTGTGCTTAGTGCATAAGTGACATACATGGTACCTGGTCAGATTAATTGTGTTGGTGTTATCACAGAATATGGTAATCTTAGTATAGTGCAGATTATAGTCTTATAACGTTTGCTTCATCAATAAAATTTGAGCACAACAATGTCCTACAACGATAAACTCAGCCTCGGTTTTTGATAATGCTACGTAATTTATTTCTTGCTAAACCAAGAGATTAAATCCTTACCTAGGAGATGACACGTACGCTGGTACTTTTACGGTCTACTTTGTATCTAGCAAAATCAGCATCCGAGTAACTGATCAGGTCAAACGATATGGTTTTAGGATACCATAAGCCGACAGTAGAAGTTCCTTGAATGTATCGAAAGATACTCTTAACGACGGATATATGTGATTCTTTAAGGTTATCTTAATATCGTGCACAGATGCAAACCCTAAACATAATATCAGGGCGACTAGCAGTTAAATACAGTAAAATACCAATCATACCTTGATACTTATGCTGGTCAACTGGTTTACCACTTTCATCAAGGTCAAATCGAGTTGATGTAGCCATTGGCGTGCCGATAAACTTTACGTTGTTGAAGTCAAACTTCTCTAGTAAATCCTTTCTGTATTGGCTTGATTAATGAAGGTTCCCTATGAGTGTTGTTTAATCTGAAGTCCTATAAAGTAGTTGAGCTCTCACATCATACTCATCTCAAATTTACTCTATATACACTTAGCAAAATCTAGATAGAGTTTTTTGTTAGTAGAACCTAATATTATAATATATTTGTACAAGTAAAATACTGTCATATGAAGTTTTGATAAACAAAGTTGCATCGATCCTTCCTTTCGAAAAATCATTTTCAAGTAGGAAAGTACTTGCGCATTTATACCAAGCATGTGGTGCTTTTTTGAGTCCATAAAGTGCTTTTCTAGGTTTAGTAACATGTTCCCAAACTTGGTTTCTCTCAAATTGATTAAGTTTCTCTTGCATGGCATTAGTCCAAAATTTATCAAGAAAAGCTTCTGCTACTGATTTAGGTTCTACTTAAGAAATAAAAGCTACATTAGCTGTTATATCTCTAATAGAAGAATGCGTACCTACTATCTTGGATATATCACCTATAACAAGTGTCTCTCGATGATATGGCCTGAATTTTATCTACTTAGGAGGACTCTCCAGATAGTTCTTGTTGTTATCAGCATTTTTAAGTGCCTTGGACCGGTTTCGTATGTCTTCGTCGTCATTGTCGCTAGATTTCTGACTGTTAAGCTCATCAAATGAAACATTAATAGATACTTAAACAATCATTGATCTCTTATTGAAAATCCTATATCCCGTACTCTTGGCAGTATAATCGAGGAATATCCCTTCGTTTGCCTTCAAGTCGAACTTACCCAAGTTATCCTTGATGTTCAGGATAAAGTAGCGACATCCAAAAACATTAAAATAAAAAATATTTAAAATATTTTGAAACCACAATTCGTAGGGAGTTTTCTTCGATATAGGTGTAGAAGCATGAAAATTTTAGCAAATAAAGCCTTATGCGCCCAAGCCAAAAGAGGACATATGCGTCCAAGTGAAGCTCCTATGTGCTCAAGTCACCCAGTGAAGCTCCTATGTACCCATCATCCTGCGAAGCTCTATGCATCCAAGCCTGTGAAGCTTTATATGCCCAAGACACCCTCTGTAAAGAAGGGCGTATAGCCTGAAACAGGGCTATGCGCCGAAGCCTGACTCGGTCAAAGCCATAATCAAAACGTGCACCGAAGCACGCGGCCACGTCAGTATCCACGAGCAGTCGTGCACCGAAGCTTGTGGCCACGTCAACACCACGACCATCCTACGATCTCGCAGCCTGCATACACCTACACCCTATGCGCCCAAGACAGGACTATGCGCCCACATGAAAACCAGTGTGTTTTCCTCATGTGGGCGCATAACATCATTCCAGCTCAAGAAAGACTATAAAAAGGGGGCCTCATCCCTCTTCAAAATACAGAACGGAGAGCATTTTCAAGAGCCAAATTGTTGCACTTCTTGCCAATGAGCCGACATTTAGCAATTTTTTTAGGTTTTCTCCCACTTTTGTAATCGGAGTGTCAACGAAGTAAAGGAGCAACTGTCGCTTGATCTCCATCGTCCCATTCCCGAGAATTCTTTTTTGTACTTGTAGATCCTCAGCGCAGGATCTCTCAGGCGTACTCGATTTGTGGTGGCTTGTGCCAATAAAGAAAAGACGACGTTTTCTTCTTCTTTTTGTATGTGTCCACAAAAATGGTGACTCTGCTGGGGACTACCATTTCCTCCGACGAGAAGGTGGTGACGCAATCCGATACCGACAAAGTAGGGAGCACTCAGAAGATGCTTATCGTAAAGTTCGATCAGCAAGCGTTCGAAGAGATGCCCTCGAGGGATGGCTCTACTCCCTCAAAATCAGCGAAGCCAAATAAGTCTCGCAAGACTTGGCTTCCGAAGGCTCGCTGTGCATATCCTGCTAGTGTCATAGCAGATATGCAACTGGAGGACTCTGTCACATAGGCGCATGACTCTGCCACAGAAGTTCCCCAAATGGAGAAGGCACACACCGTACCCAGCTCTACTAGCCCAGTGACTTCTTTCCTGCACAACCAACAACAGAGTGTTCGACGCTCGAGACTTGGCAAAGAAAAATACTACGATGCCAAGAATCGGGGTATGCGTCACTCTGAAAAAATCCAGCGAGGCTCACAAACAAAGGAGGCAAAACTGGGAGAAAATAGCGCTGCTCCACCAAGCATGCGCCCAAAGCCATGCACCCAAGGAGATGTTTGGGCGCATAACCCAAACCAGAATGCTTCTGTCTTCAACAGACTGGACATCCAGGGTCATGCGCCGAAGGCTATGCGCCCAGGCTCACTGGATCAATACTATGCGCCCACATCAAGGAGGCTCAGACATGCTGTCAAGAAGCATGTGCCTAAGGCCAGTCTCCAAGGCCTATGCCCTATCACGACCCGCTCCCGAATAATCGGACATGAGTCGGATACGCCCAGCCTTCGTCATTAGACACAACGAAGTAAGCTGTACCATGCTAGGGAAATCTAACCTGATAAACATAAATGTGTACAATTATAGCATCTAAAAACGTTCCCAAAAAGATCACCATAATCCACAAATCTATATATCATAACGGTACCAGAATCAACAGGAATGAAAAATGCTACGAACTCTAAAGACAATATCTAGAAGTAAAGCTAGTAGTCTAAACCTGAAGCCTCAAGCTAACTCATGGCTTCATCCTGCTCAGCTAATACCCTGGGCTCTGGCCCATAAGGTAGAATGGCACCCTACAAGTACACCTACAACATATCCTAGTTAAGAGTGGAGCTAAGTATATCCAAGGAAATGGACATGAACATCATGGTATGAATAAGAACAGGAAATATATATAAAGTACAAGAAATGAGAACAAGACATAAAACTGAACAGGAAATACTGAAAGTAAAACAGGGAACATGATAAGAGTCCTGAACATAAAATACAACCTGAACATGAAATACAACCTGAATCCTTTAATGTGCAAGATTGAAATACATCCAGAATGTGTGATCGGCTTGGGTAGATTTAATGAACATGAAATGGTACGGCTCGGGTCCCGCGTGCACGATGCGGAACCTCAGCTATTCACATGAATAGTAACAGGATTTGATCACACAACTGTGGTATTTCCCCTCATAGACACAAGTAACTCATGAATCCTAAAACCAGACAATCCCATGATACATCGTGTCAACAAGAAGATACAGGAATGAATATACAAGACAAAAGAAATGAACAAGTTCGAGGAATATACTTGCCTTGCTCAGGGTGATCAAGTATGGGTAGTAAGGTTGGAAATCCTCCAGTTTTAGAATTTAAGTACAAATTGATTAACATCTAAACATAGCTATTTAGCTAGAACTCACTTTCATAGTCTAGGTATCTAAAATGAAACTAACCTATTCTGAAACATGATATTTCTAAGCATAACACAAGTCTAGCATAAGCCATAATCCAATTATTGAAGATTCATAAATATACTAATTGGGTTCATAAATGTATATTACACAAAGGTATTTGTAGGCCATCAAGGTCATTCTACCTAAGCTTGTTAGATTAGATAAGGAATCAGTCAATTAAAACAAGACATACTATCCTACCATTCATAAGACCTAGTGACCATACTAACTGTTTTGTAGACTTAACCAACATATGCCCTTATTATCAATTCCAGCTAAATCACAGTAATTCTCAGAAATACATATTTCCCTAACATTCACTAATCAGTCAAAATTACAAATCATCCCTTCCTACTACCAACATCTTATCATGGAAACTCTGAAATCAGAAAAAATAGAAAGAAGGATAATGTTCTAGGTAGGAATCTATCTAACTGTTGATACATGGTTTAATGAATTGATACATAACCACACAAAGCTATCATAAACCAGATACATTGTGGTTTCCCCCTCTCATATGACTAAGTCCCATTCCAATCAGTTGATGTTCTGATTCGAATCTCAGGTTATATCTCTCTCTCTCTAATAGCCATCATTTGATCTATACCTGACCTCATTTCCCTGCTCATAGCCAAATTCCTAATCACTAAACACCTATCCCTGACCTGGACAGCAACAGATACAATGGTAGATATAAAGTGACACCCGCACACCCTTACATGTATCTCCTAAACTCTGATACCTATGTTAAACCCCTAAGAAGTTGGTATACAGATATCAAGGTCAGATGAAGACTGGCCTCTTCTGGTTCAGCCCAAAGATGGATTTTCCCCTAAATTACTGCTATTTCCTTATCCTTGCAGTAAAGAACAAGACCCATATATATAACAGTTGATGTACTGCTGCAAGTATCAGTTAAGATACACCCACACTCTATTGTTAAAGTCAATCCAAGTGGACTAATTCACTGCATCCGTACAGTACCAAAAATAACCTACATGACCTGCCCATAAGCAAAGTATATGGGCATGGATACAAATGTATCCTCACTGTCCAAATATGACCCCACCATACTCACTCACATCTGTTGGACAGATCCTATGGTAACCAAGTGAATCCCACGTTCATAACCCCATACTGGTATGCTCAAAATGGTCCAGCCCACTCGACTGAACACTCCTCAAATATCTGAACACAGTAGCCCCTCATCTGATACTATATATTAGTGGACCAATTGATACAAGATCAGTTGAGACATTGCTCAACCCATCCTTCCCTCATGCCTTTCTTCCCTCTAATTCTTGCATCAAGACTGAATTTCCCTTTTCTAATAACTGACACAACATTCAGTTATAGGCAAAACAATATCAATTATAGACTGTAATAGGACAACCCTCTAATTGAGCCTATCCCTCATAATATTTGATATGTACCACAAACCCTATACTTGTAATGCTAAAGCCCTTACTCAAGACTAAACCCAACATAAAATTGAATTTGCAGCAAATCTATTAACAATAAGCAAAGAAAGAGTTTACCAGAAGGAAATCAAATCTGAATTGAAATTGCAGCCCAAGAATCCAACCACAACTCCAGATTCCAAAATTAACTCGGCCAAAGCTTACGATCGGTTATAATTCCAAATCGAAATGACTCGGCTAAGAACTGTTCATCACAAAAACAATCAAACAGGAAAAGAAGAGTTAAAATCGATCAATTAAATTGACTCCTGATTATAGACAAATTCCACTTACCAAATCATTATGGATCGCAAGAAGAATGGACAGAAGGATCGGTAAGTTGCTACAGCTAAGACGACGACAGTCGTAGAAGAAAACTCAACCAAATCCGCTCGCTGTCGGGACGATTAGTCTAGATCTGAACAATCGGGAACAAGAATGAGCCGATAAGAATCCAGGAGATTGATCTACTATTTCCTGATCGGAGAAGGCTCGAATACACAGAGGAAATTACCGTACCGCCAGAGAAAATCGAATGATCACTTCCACCACCTGCTCCTCGATCGCCGGAGCGTTTCTCCTCATGGAACCTCGGTCAGATCTGGCACGAACTCCCAAAAGTGAGGATAGGGAAGATCCGAAAGAAACAACCTCTCAAAAGAGTTTAAGTCAAACTTACCTTGTCGTCGTCATCGAAGTCGAACGGCAAGCTCGTCGGAGAGTCTTCGCGTGCTATACGCTGATCGACGTCAAGGTACGTCTCCGTAGGATCTGGTCGAGGTAAGAAAGCTGCTGATGGAGGCGGTCACCATTGTGATTGTCGGCTCATCTCAGAGTTCCGTCGAGGTGGAATAAGGAACCGTCACCGATGTAGTGGCCCGTCCCGCTCCGTCAATCGGAGGAATCAAAATGCCGACGGCGTTCGGACTTAGCCTTGCAACGGCTGCTCGAAGACATCGCTCGGTCGAGGCGACCGCTCACTAAGGTGGGGTAGTTTCAGTGAACTTGCCTCATCTTAGCCTTCACATAATAAATCGCATGTTTTCAACTTGCACAAGTAGGCTTGAAAATAAAAGTGACCAATCCACATAGCTAAAGGGAATAATCACGACGGGTCGAACAAAGTTAGAATATGGAAAGGTCCAACGGTCGGCTTAGAGTTGGTGCACGGCGTGCTTTGAAAATAACACTCAATTTTTTGTCCCGTGGCTTGGGAGAAGGGAAGTTGGTTGAGTAGGCGAAGTCATGAACGTAGGCGTCGCCCGCATAAATGCTTCATAAAGCATGCACGGTCATATCGTCCAAGGCTTGGCATAGCCTTGGCTTGCCCCATTAGTTAAGTTGCGTTGCACGGCTCATGATATAAGTCTAGGCACCCAAATGACTTGGTCGTTCAGAAGTCGAGCGCATGCACGGCACGTTTCTGCAATGCGAGGCCTGATGTAGCCTTTGCTCGTCGAGTCGTTGTGCGTCTAAGTCAGGCAAGTATGTTAGGCTATCGGAGGGGTAGCAAGCACGGTCCTACGAGTTCCTCGGTTGGGTATGACCATAAAGTCTTACGGTCTCAAGGACCGTCATATAAATTACGACTTGGGCGATAGCGTCGCGTAGGTCAAAATCGGTTTGAGGCACGATGCACGGACTTAGTATTTAGGGCATGAACCACGGTTGATTGAATGAGTTTTGGAGAAAGGACTATTGAATAGGCATTGAGTTGAATGAAATGTTATGGTAACATGGAAAGAATGCTCGCGGCCGTGGGTCGTCGAGGGATCTCAAATGATAGGAAGAATGCTCGCGACCGTGGGTCGTCGAGGGGTCTCAAATGAGAGAAAGAATGATATTGGTTTGAAAGAGATGGTAACATTGGAAGAGGAATGACTGTGTGAGACGTCAGTTTGTGTCGAGTCTTGCATGGTCATTGGACAACTTGTCGACAAGAAGGAGTTTCTATGCGTGACAACCCTGGGCGCCATGGGACCGCGGCGTTCCGGAGGGAAACAGGTATAGCCGTAGCTGGACGAACCACTCGGGTCATTCGGGAACTTTTACGGGGCTAGCTACTTGCGCTGAAAGGGTCATCGAATAGCAAGGAAGGATAGCTTGTGATGTTAGTGACTAATTCATATAGATGGGTCGGCACGGACGACAATCCACGTGTGTGCCTTTGGATTGTGTCAGTTGAATGTGTGTACAGTTAGAACACAAGGTTTGGTTTAAAGATTTGGCATCAACATAGGCGACATGCTTTGGCACAAGATGCGACGTCGGGTCTTAAGTTGTTGGCATATAAGTTGCATAAGTTGGTTTGAGTTGTCTTGAGTTTAAGTCAGGAGGTGCCGTAAGGCAAAGTTGGTCGAGTGACACTTAGTTCATAAGTTGGATGGGTCGGTTGATGATTTAGTAGCAAAGGGCCGCGAGGCGGCGATATGATTGAGTCTCATTGTAAAACCCCTAAATTTTTACAATTTTTTTATTTATTAAATTTAGTACCGATTTAAAATTTTGTATTGTACGTCGCATAGTCGTATTGTACGTCGCGCACGAAATTTTATTTCTCGTAATTGCTCGTCGAGGGCGAATATGTGCGAGCGTACATATTTTAGAAAAACATTTTTCTCTATTTTATTATACACTTTCAAAATATTATATAAATATTCTTGCTATAAAAAGCCTTTTGTTTCTGAAAGTTATTAATAATAAATAATATTTTTGTATACTAGAAAAGCCAAATTATATAAAGAATATTTTTGCATACATATATTTCGTAATTATTTATTGGTCTATTTTAAATAAAAGTATAATTTTCGAGATTTATTAATATTAATATTTTATTGTTCAAAAAGATATTTAAAAATATTTATTATTTTTGAAATTATTATTATTGGTATTTTGAAAAATATATTTGGAAGTTATTGTGGCTATTTAAATCTTGATTTGAATTTATGTATTTATTTAAATAGTTAAATAATTGAAATTTGATTTATAGATTTGATTTTAAACTAAGGGAATTAAATTAGATTTAATTGGATTTGGATTGGATTTGATTTGATTGATTTTATTAAATATATGATTTATCTACTTGGGTTTTAAATATTCCTAGTCCATATCTAAGTAGGAATTCTCATATCCTATAAATAGGCAAGTACTCCTCCACATTATTCATCTACAAATTCTCCACAACCAAATAAGTACATCGTGTCCGTGTTCCCTCCCCATCTTATTCCATATTACATCTACATTATCTTCTTCATCATGTCGGACACACCCCGACATCATCAAATTCCTAATCCTAGCCTAGCCTAGCCTAGTCTACGCTGCTTCTGCCTCCTGTCAACGTCCGCCGTACCTGACCTCGGTCCCCGACCTTCACCACCACCGCCAAACAGCAGGGAGTCGCCTCTCCGATGTCGTCAAATTCGTTAACCATCACCCTCTACAACCCTGTGGCCCACTCGACCCCAAATCCATCTCTCCCTCCCCTATCGAAAACCCTCCGCCACAGCCCAGAACTCAACCAGAACCACCATCACCCATCATCAACAGACATCGCCACCGGTTTCAGCCAACTCCGGCACCTACGCATACCTCGTCGCTGCCGGGATCCACCACAACTCCGTCTGACTTACCACATCGCTTTAGACTCCCTGTACCAGAGCAGACCGACACCAACCCAAAATTCGACCGGCCATCAGCCATCATCCACCACTACCATCGACATCCCGCCAACCAAACCACTGCCACCAAGAATAGAAAAAGAAAACCTTACCCATAACCGCCGGCCGGATCCGCGAGCGCCGACCAGCGCCTCCGCCTCCGCGAAGTACCGCATCCCCTCCGTGCCGTCACCGGCGACGCCCTGCGTCGATCCCTCCGCCTCCACCCAGCTCTTCTGCGCAGCCCATCGTCTAGACCGTGCCCGACGACTGGCTCCGGCGAACCGCTCCGCAGTGCCTTCCGGGCCGCCGTAACCCTCGATCGGCCACCCTCCTTGCCGAGTTTTCCCCTCCGCCTAACCTCCGCGTCCGACCACCTCCCGATCTCCGTCGTTCCCTCTCGTCCGCTCCATCGCGCGCCTGCCAGCGAGCCGCCGCGCGGGCCGTCAGCCGTCCGCTTCCTCCCCCGCTCCGCTCACTTCCGCCGACTGATCTCCTTACTCCCAGCTCCCCTTCCTCTGCGCATACCCACGCCGCCGGACCCGATCCTCCCTCCGCCTCCCATCTTCTCCCTCTGCTCTCCCGCTCTCGCACTTCTCTCCCTTTCCTATTTTAGGGAACAGCAGCAGACCGCTGCTCTTGATTTTTTTTTTATTTTGTCTTTTGCTGTTTCTTCTTCTTCTCTTTTTTCTTTGTATTATTATTATTATTATTATTATTATTATTATTGTTATTATTATTATTGTTTTCGTATGATTACTGGTATAAAACTTTGAAAATATATATGTATAAATTTTTTTTTACAGATTTTATTACTATCATTATGTGTATTGCTATTAGTAGTATGGAGGTTAAATATTTTGCAAATTTTATATCTTATGTATTAAAAAAATATATATATAAATTTTGGTTTTGGACCTAAATTAAGTTTGACAAAATTAGGATTTGTCCTAATAAATTTTTCTAGATTTTCAAGGATATATCTAAAGATATACTTGAAAAAGATATAGTTTTTATTTATTAATATTTTTGAATATTTACTTAAGATGTGTTTTCTTTTATGGAGTGTAGTTTTTATCTAGAAACATATTTTTACAAACTAGAGAAATTTAGCGTAGAACGATTTTTAATATTTTAAGTAATTTTCTAAGAATAATTCAACTTATAAAAATCTAGTTTTCGCGTATTATAAATATTTTCAAAATAAAATAATATTATAAGTATTGTTTACGCAAATTTCTTCGGTTTTCCTTCTGTCCGTGACTAATCCCACTATTCTTATTCCCTCGTCTATTCTAAACTACCTTATGTCCACCCTAACCAAATTGACCGTCCTGGACCCGATGGAACCATCCGTGCCACCATCAGAGGTCACTTTGCATAGTTGTCACACCGAAGTCGCAGTTCGTGCCACCTTGATCATCGCAGCACAACAGGCATCCTACCAGGCAAGACACCTTGCCATTCACTGTTTAATTATTTTTAGCTCATATTTCATGCATTATTTATTTTCTTTATGCAAAATAAACTGTGATACAGGCATAACCTGTTAGAACTTACTGTTCATTTATATTTTCTGCTATGTATTATTTTTCTCACATTAAACCTAGATTTAAGGGACCACCTTGTGTGTTGCATTCATTGGCCTTGACACGTTATACCACAAAGTTGTGTGTCGCATGTAGAACACGAAAGTGCGTGATTGGCTGGCCACCAGTACGTACAAGCCGTACGATAGGAATAACCGCTAATAGAGGTTGTATTCTAGTTTGACTTACCGGTTATAGAGGTTATTGTTGTGGATACAACATAGTAGGCATTGGGCGGGGAGGACAATTCCTTAGCATATGGGCTTCGATACACTTCCCTTGTGACCCGGACTCTCCGCTGGAGATACGGGGTTGATGACCCATGATTACTGACGGCCACTGACGATTCTGCGAAACGTCATGCTCTTACTGATGGGGCCTCTGGTGCCCAAGGGGGACTACGTCGATCCTATTCAGCCAGGGCCCATGCGT
The DNA here is from genome assembly GCA_029216955.1 of Iris pallida. Lineage (NCBI taxonomy): Eukaryota > Viridiplantae > Streptophyta > Magnoliopsida > Asparagales > Iridaceae > Iris > Iris pallida. The sequence continues at coordinate 1,394,420 of JANAVB010009599.1, forward strand.
AGGAAGGATTGTTCTAAACTACATTTCACTTAGAACAGTAGGCTACCTTTATCCGTTAGGTACGAGTACTTTTGGTTTGGGTACTTGTATCTGACCGTGGCTTGGAACAATAACTTGTCGCGGATTAGTTCGTCACATCTTGTCCTTGTTTGGTTTTAGGTGTGACTTACTACTTCGATGAGAAGGTATTGAACCTTGTTGGGGTCCGGATACCATATTGGATTCATAGCATGGAAAGATACGTCACCGTGAATTAGTTTACCATCTCCTGTCCTTGTTTGGTTGGGGGGGATGGTACGCTTATTCAGTAGGTGCGTATTAGACCATGTTAGAATTCAATTGACTTATTTATTTGAGCAATATTATTCAGTTTATATGGCATGATATTATGTGTCTTGTTACGTCCCTCTGAGGACCTGGTTATCTCTCCAGGTGTGTGCTATTGTCTTTCGCAGGTGTTCTAGCTTTAGTCGTGACCATCTCTATTCTTCGAGAATGATTGTGCTTGGATCGTCTTCGCTTCGCTTGCCAAAATCTTTCTTTTGTTATGTATTTCTTTTCATAGTTGGTAGTAGATTTGTCTCCGTCCAACTACATGTACCAAATGAAAATTTCATAGTTGATTATATGAGATCTTTTATTCATTTAGTTTTTTGTGGATGAGATTAGTTATGGTTCTACTGCATTTTACAGCTTATGTATCCATACGAGGCTTCCATATATTGGCGTATACTTTGTATGAATACAGCTGGCATGTCAATGTACCTAGTCCTACGTTTTTTGGGACCGGGGCGTTACATATTTTTGTGGTGGCCCATGCTGGTCAAAATAAATTGTTTATTTATTTTACCGTACCAAGCAAGCCTGCGTATAGGATTAGAAGTCTAGGATCTCATCCACATACTTGACCTCTTTCCTTGATCTTATCTACCGTTTGACTCATCAATTGCATCTTGCTTGATTCCTTCCATCCCTATTCATATCTTTCCTTCGTGTTTGCTAGAGATTGACCCTACTAGTTAGATGTCCCAAACACCCTTAGCTCAATTCTTTTAAGTTGGGTAGAACACCCTACGACCCGACACACTCATTTGGTCAACCAAGCCTTAGTCAATAAAATTGTAGAATGATTGTATAGGAATAAACAAGACTTAGATTCTTATGACTCTTAGACTATTCGTATTTGTTTTATTCATCTACCATCGTGCCTATATTTTTACTATCTAGACTAATGATGCTAATGTAGCCTAGTTTTTGCAACCTTATCTTTTATCGAGCTTGTTCAAGATATATGTTATTGGAACAGCTCCCACTAACATGTTGTCTAATCAGAACCGGTACATAATGGTCTGATCAACCAAGTGCACTTTGGTTCGCTTTTGCCTATTATTCTACGTGGATGGGGACATAGTTAAACTTGTCCTCTAGAGTCCCATCCGCGACAACCTTGGCAACTCCTTTGAAATTTTTCGATCGTCTTTGAATCACGTATTAGTATTCGATAACGCCTCCTTCGAACTCTATATTGCTTTCGCCTTCACCTATTTTAGGAGGACAAAGGCGTTATACTAGAACTTTCTCGAGCCTTCCTATCGGCTATGACCATTCTTACTCAATGTTGCTATATCTTCATCCTAAACTACTCGACCCTATCAAGACCCTCTAATCGCTTAATTAAAGCGAATCTATTTCGTTCACTTAATCATGACCCTCATTCATTAACCCGTGACCATACCATATTATTTTTCTATGATCTAGATCGTCATTTCTTATGGCATGATTTTGTTATCGATTGTTCCCCATCGAAACCCCTTGTGTCTTCTCACCCCCTACGAATTCTTAATTTTGAGGACGAAATTCTTTTAAGTTGGGTAGGATATAAAACCCCTAAATTTTTACTATTTTTTTATTTATTAAATTTAGTACCGATTTAAAATTTTGTATTGTACGTCGCATAGTCGTATTGTACGTCGCGCATGAAATTTTATTTCTCATAATTGCTCGTCGAGTGCGAATATGTGCGAGCGTACATATTTTAGAAAAATATTTTTTTCTATTTTATTATACACATTCAAAATATTATATAAATATTCTTGCTATAAAAAGCCTTTTGTTTCTAAAATTTATTAATAATAAATAATATTTTTGTATACTAGAAAAGCCTAATTATGTATAGAATATTTTTGCATACATATATTTCGTAATTATTTATTGGTCTATTTTAAATAAAAGTATAATTTTTGAGATTTATTAATATTAATATTTTATTGTTCAAAAAGATATTTAAAAATATTTATTATTTTCGAAATTATTATTATTGGTATTTTGAAAAATATATTTGGAAGTTATTGTGGCCATTTAAATCTTGATTTGAATTTATGTATTTATTTAAATAGTTAAATAGTTGAAATTTGATTTATTGATTTGATTTTAAACTAAGGGAATTAAATTATATTTAATTGGATTTGGATTGGATTTAATTTGATTGATTTTATTAAATAAATGATTTATCTACATGGGTTTTAAATATTCCTAGTCCATATCTAAGTGGGAATTCCCACATCCTATAAATAGGTAAGTACTCCTCCACATTATTCATCCACAAATTCTCCACAACCAAATAAGTGCATTGTGTCCGTGTCCCCTCCCCATCTTATTCCATATTACATCTACATTATCTTCTTCCTCGTGTCGGACACACCCCGACATCATCAAATCCCTAATCCTAGCCTAGCCTAGCCTAGTCTACGGTGCTTCTGCCCCCCGTCAACGTTCGTCGTACCTGACCTCGGTCCCCGACCTTCACCACCACCGCCAAACAGCAGGGAGTCGCCTCTCCGATGTCGTCAAATCCGCCGACCATCACCCCCTGCAACCCTGTGGCCCACTAGACCCCAAATCCATCTCTGCCTCCCCGTCGAAAACCCTCCGCCACAGCCCAGAACTCAACCAGAACCACCATCACACATCATCAACAGACTTTGCCATCGGTTTCAGCCAACTCCGGCCACCTTAACACCAGCACCACAGAAAATAAAAGAAAAAGAATTAACATACACACCTACGCCTACCTCGTCGCCGCCGGGATCCACCACAACTCCGCCTGACTCACCACATCGCTGTAGACTCCCAACGCCAGAGCAGACCGACACCAACCCAAAATCCGACCGGCCATCAGCCATCATCCACCACCATCATCGACATCCCGCCAACCAAACCACCACCACCAAGAACAGAAAAAGAAAACCTTACCCATAACCGTCAGCCGGATCCGCGAGCGCCGATCCAGCGCCTCTGCCTCCGCGAAGTACCGCATCCCCTCCGTGCCATCACCGGTGATGCCCCGCGTCGATCCCTCCGCCTCCACACTGATCTGCTGCGCAGCCCATTGTCTAGACCGTGCCCAACGACTGGCTCCGACGAACCGCTCCGCAGCGCCTCCCGGACCGCCGCAACCGTCGATCGGCCACCCTCCTTGCCGAGTTTTCCCCTCCGCCTAACCTCCGTGTCCGACCACCTCCCGATCTCCGCCGTTCCCTCTCGCTCGCTCCGCCGCGCGCCCGTCGGAGAGCCCCCGCGCGGGCCGTCAGCCGTCCGCTTCCTCCCCCGCTCCGCTCACTTCCGCTGACTGATCTCCTCACTCCCAGCTCCCCTTCCTCCGCGCCTACCCACGCCGTCGGACCCGATCCTCCCTCCGTCTCCCGTCTTCTCCCTCCGTTCTCCCGCTCTCGTACTTCTCTCCCTTTCCCATTTTAGGGAACAACAGCAGACCACTGCTCTTGATTTTTTTGTTTTTTTGTTGTTTATTTATTTTGTCTATTACTGTTTCTTCTTCTTCTATTTTTTCTTTGTATTATTATTATTATTATTATTATTATTATTATTATTATTATTATTATTGTTGTTGTTGTTGTTTTTGTATGATTACTGGTATAAAACTTTGAAAATATATATGTATAAATATTTTTTTCCAGATTTTATTACTATCATTATGTGTATTGCTATTAGTAGTATGGAGGTTAAATATTTTGGAATATTTATATCCTATGTATTAAAAAATATATATATATATATTTTGGTTTTGGACCTAAATTAATTTTGACAAAATTAGGATTTGTCCTAATAAATTTTTCTAGATTTTCAAGGATCTATCTAAAGATATACTTGAGAAAGATATAGTTTTAATTTATTAATATTTTTGAATATTTACTTAAGATGTGTTTTCTTTTATGGAGTGTAGTTTTTATCTAGAAACATATTTTTACAAACTAGAAAAATTTAGTCTAGAACGATTTTTAATATTTTAAGTAATTTTCTAAGAATAATTCAACTCATAAAAATCTAGTTTTCGCGTATTATAAATATTTTCTAAAAAAATAATATTATAAGTATTGTTTACGCAAATTTCTTTGTTTTTCCTTCTGTCCGTGACTAATCCCACTATTCTTATTCCCTCACTTATTCTAAACTACCTTATGTCCATCCTAACCAAATTGACCGTCCCGGACCCGATGGAACCATTCGTGCCACCATCAGAGGTCACTTTGCGTAGTTGTCGCACCGAAGTCGCAGTTTATGCCACCTTGATCATCGCAGCACACCATGCGTCCTACCAGGCAAGACACCTTGCCATTCACTGTTTAATTATTTTTAGCTCATATTTCATGCATTATTTATTTTCTTTATGCAAAATAAACTGTGATACATGGCATAACCTGTTAGAACTTACTGTTCGTTTATATTTCCTGCTATGTATTATTTTTCTTATATTAAACCTAGATTTAAGGGACCACCTTGTGTGTTGCATTCATTGGCCTTGACACGTTGTACCACGAAGTTGTGTATCGCATATAGAACACGGAAGTGCGTGATTGGCTGGCCACCAGTACGTACAAGCCGTGCGATAGGAATAACCGCTAATAGAGGTTGTATGCTAGTTTGACTTAGCAGTTATAGAGGTTATTGTTGTGGATACAACATAGTAGGCATTGGGCGGGGAGGACAATTCCTTAGCGTATGGGCTTCGATGCACTTCCCTTAGGACCCGGACTCTCCGCAGGAGATACGGGGTTGATGAACCATGATTACTGACGGCCACTGACGATTCTGCGGAACGTCATGCTCTTACTGATGGGGCCTCTGGTGCCCAAGGGGGCCTACGCCGATCCTATTCAGCCAGGGTCCATGTGTAGGAAGGATTGTTCTTAACTACATTTCACTTAGAATGGTAGGCTACCTTTATCCGTTAGGTACGAGTACTTTTGGTTTGGGTACTTGTATCTGACCGTGGCTTGGAACAATAACTTATCGCGGATTAGTTCGTCACATCTTGTCCTTGTTTGGTTGTAAGTGTGACTTACTACTTCGATGAGAAGGTATTGAACCTTGTTGGAGTCCGAATACCATATTGGATTCATAGCATGGAAAGATACGTCACCGTGAATTAGTTTACCATCTCCTGTCCTTGTTTGGTTGGGGGGATGGTACGCTCGTTCACTAGGTGCGTATTGGACCATGTTAGAATTTGATTGACTTATTTATTTGAGCAATATTTATTCAGTTTATATGGCTTGATATTATGTGTCTTGTTACGTCCCTCTGAGGACCTGGTTATCTCTCCAGGTGTGTGCTATTGTCTTTCGCAGGTGTTCTAGCTTTAGTCGTGACCATCTCTATTCTTCGAGGATGATTGCGCTTGGATCGTATTCGCTTCTCTCGCCAAAATCTTTCTTTTGTTATGTATTTCTTTTCATAGTTGGTAGTGGATTTGTCTCCGCCCAACTACATGTACAAAATGACAATTTCATAGTCGATTATATGAGATCTTTTATTCATTTATTTTTGTGTGGATGAGATTAGTTATGGTTCTACTGCATTTTACAGCTTATATATCCATACGAGGCTTCCATATATTGGAGTATACTTCGTATGAATACAGCTGGCTTGTCGATGTACCTAGTCCTACGTATTTTGGGACCGTGGCATTACACTCATTGAGTTGCGAGGTGCGGCCTCAAGTAGGACTTACAGTACGGTTACACGAGAATGGAGTCTTATCGCGTAGTTGCGTCTTTAATTTTGGCCGAAAGGCAAGCACGACTTGATAGGTTAACGTTGTCAAGTTAACATTGATGTTGCGAACATGGGATGGTCTAAAGACACAAAATAGCCAAGGCGTCGGTCCTAAAATTAATCCTAAGGCAAGAGTAGTAAGACAATACAAAAGGGGACTATGTTGCACAAAGTAAAGTAAACGTGTTGCTTTTGTATGGGTGGGCGAGGAGCTCATTCCACCAGTACAGTTGAGTACTGACACCCACATAGTTTACATGTGCAGGCACAGGTAGAAGCTCGTGGCGCGGAGCTCGCTTGGATGCGTCGAGGCATGGAGTTCCTTTGTGATTCGAAGCGTGCGGCCGCATGGATTAAAGACTTATACGGGACATAATATATGGACATCGCCTTCCGAAGCTTCCGCTGGTTCGAGACATGTATTGAGAGATGAGAGAGCTGAGTGAACTTGTAATGTGAGCTTGAGTGAGCTTGAGAGACTTGTAATCTTGGCCTTGCGCCCCATTGTAACCTATGTTTCAATATCAATAAAAAGCTTCTTTTGAATAACTTGTTTTTGTTCTAATTTCCGCTGCTATTATTCAATGTCTCTGCACGGGACTTCTGTGCGACGACCCCGTCGCAGCCGTTGAAATCGGCCGTTTTGGAACCTGTCTTGCACGAGCGCAATCTAGGCTCGTGTGGCATCATGCTTTAGCGAGGACGATCGCTCCTACGGGAGCGGGGCGTGACATAATGGTATCAGAGCACGGCTTTACGTCCTTGGGCTATCGATTGAATTCTTTAACTCGTTGTTTCCGCAAACTCTGTTACTTCCGCAAAGTTGATATCGTTGGTGCGCTCTCTCTCAAATGTCCTACGGGATGTCCATACAATAAGTCTAACTATTTTGTAAAACATAGGGGAACAGTTTTTGTCGAAATAAAAAGATAGTTCACGTAAGCACGGTTGGCTAAGTCGGGCTAGGCATATACACCAAGGATTTGCGTCGACCTTAGAAATATCGAGTGCGAGAATTGAGTAGCGTCGAGCATGAATGAGTTCAACTTGTTGAGTATAGTGAGATGATTATCGATAGGGGTGCTATCGAGCGACGATACCGTCGGTGCGATATAGATGAGCGTGCTTGGAAATTGAGGAATGGTTCGAATGAAAAATTTAAAGAAATGGATTTTGATTCGAATGATGAGTTGAGGATTTATTGAATGACTTTATCCCTGAGTGGTTTATGCGATAGCCTCAGGGATGTCGATCAATTGATTGAGGAAATTAACACTGTGAATGATTCGAGGGATAATGATTGAACTTGAACTTGAATGTCGAGGAGATTATCCAGTCGGACGATAGCATCATTCGCACGACTCAAAATTCGTTGCAAACGAAGATCATCAAGTTACGTATATCGTCGATGGTATTGAGGCATATCAAAGATGATATGCGATAACTCGGGGGTACTCTGACTCGGCAATGACGATCGTGCAAGTGTTATTGTTCGGTTGGATGCAATACTTAGGATTTTAATCGAAATAAATGTTGGATGGAAATGATTGTGTTTCGATGGTTACGCGGATAACCACAACATCGACAATCTTGTCTTGTGCGAGCGCAACTCTAGCATCGCACATGCGTTGCGTCGAATTTGGGGCGATCGTTCCACATGAGCGCTGACATGGTGATTTATGTCACGGGAATGATCGAACTCGGAAAATTAGGACGCGGCAACGTTGATTGTCTCAACTTGTTGGTTTGATGCGAAGGAAAAAATTTGAAAATGTTAGGAATTGTAATTGATGAATAAAATAAACTTGAGGATTGAGTAGGTCTAATCCGCACATCGAGAATGAATTAGTCTGGACACAAAACAAGAGTTACGTTCTGATGAGAATGATTATCTCGCTGGAGCATGCATGGTGATTCATGCCCACCGTGGATAATATGACTCGCGTGAGATCGGGGCACAACATATTATTAAGTTGGACGACCTTATGATCAATTACGTGAATTGGGATGAACGATTTAGGGAATATAAAATATGAATTATAGTTTAGCGATGAATTGTGTCGTTGCGTGCTTGACTTGGAGATTGATGGGCAGATTATGTCGAACGTGTGCGAAGAGATAGACTATGCGAAACGGTTCGATGAACGAGCGATATGTTCTTGTCGAGGATTGGTTGAACGTGAATTATCGTAGAATGGCTTTACTGAACGACTCGGACCCCGTGCGGCAATTATTGGGATGTACGTAGGGAATCGATGCTTGATGTTTAAAAATCGGAGTGATGCGAGCTTGGGTAGCAAACCCTCGTACTATCAACTTGGTTTGACCTTAGGATAGGGTCAATGTTGATATCGTTGTTTGGGAACTGTGATTCCAATACTGAAAATTGACTTTAATCTAAAAAGATTGCCTAACGGCTAGGCGAGATGTCCATGTTGCCAGAGTTAGCATCGGTAGGATTGATATTTAGGATTGAGTGGATGGATCGATAGATGGAATTGGATTCACTATCACAAGGCTTGGTTGAAATGAATGTCTTTTGGGGACGCCTAGAATATGTGCACGATCCAACTAAGTGATATGTTGAATCAAGTGAGACTTGAGGAAATGGAAGTATCGAGGATTTTGAGATCGTGAGTTTGAAGAAAGGATTGAGTGTAGCACGAGCATGGCTCGGATTTGACAAGTACATAGGAGAAATGTGTGCGAGAAACGTAGGATATTGAATAAGTGAAAAGTCGATAAGTATACTCAGTTAGTTTCGAGGACGAAACTTTTTTTGAGTGGTGTATGATGTAGTGCCCCATCCCGCTCAGTCAATCGGAGGAATCGAAACGCCGACGACGTTCAGACTTAGCCTTGCAACGGCTGCTCGAAGACATCGCTCGGTCGAGGCGACCGCTCACTCAGGTGGGGTAGTTTCGGTAAACTTGCCTCATTTTAGCCTTCACATAATAAATCACATGTTTTCAACTTGCACAAGTAGGCTTGAAGATAAAAGTGACCAATCCACATAGCTAAAGGGAATAATCCCGACGGGTCGAACTGAGTTAGAATATTAAAAGGTGCAACGGTCGACTTAGAGTTGGTGCACGGTGTGCTTTGAAAATGACACTCAGTCCTTCGTCCCGTGGCTTGGAAGAAGGAAAGTTGGTTGAGTAGGCAAAGTCATGAACGTAGCCTAAGTCATAGGCGTCGCCAGTATAAATGCTTCATAAAGCATGCACGGTCATATCGTCCAAGGCTTGGCATAGCCTTGGCTTGTTCCATGAGTTAAGTTGCATTCCACGGCTCATGATATAAGTCTAGGCACCCAAATGACTTGGTCGCTCAGAAGTCGAGCACATACGCGGCACATTTTCGCAATATGAGGCCTGAAGTAGCCTTTGCTCGTCGAGTCATTACGCGTCTAAGTCAGGCAAGTATGTTAGGCTATCGGAGGGGTAGCAAGCACGGTCCTACGAGTTCCTCGGTTGGGTATGACCACAAAGTCTTACGGTCTCAAGGCCCGTCGTATAAATTACGACTTGGGCGATAGCGTCGCGTAGGTCAAAGTCAGTTTGAGGCACGATGCACGGACTTAGTGTTTAGGGCATGAACCACAGTTGATTGAATGAGTTTTAGAGAAAGGACTATTGAACAGGCATTGAGTTGAATGAAATGTTATGGTAACATGGAAAGAATGCTCGCGACCGTGGGTCATCGAGGGGTCTCAAATGATAGGAAGAATGCTCGCGACCGTGGGTCGTCGAGGGGTCTCAAATGAGAGAAAGAATGATATTGGTTTAAAAGAGATGGTAACATTGAAAGAGGAATGACTGTGTGAGACGTCAGTTTGTGTCGAGCCTTGCATGGTCATTGGACAACTTATCGACAAGGAGGAGTTTCCACGCGCGACAACCATTGGCGCCATGGGACCGCGGCGTTCCAGAGGGAAACATGTATAGTCGTAGCTGGACGAACCGCTCGGGTCATTCGGAAACTTTCAGCGGGGCTATCTACTTGCGCTGAAAGGGTCGCCGAATGGCAAGGCTATAGTCCAGGATAGCTTGTATGTTAGTGACCAATTCATATAGATGGATCGGCACGGGCGACAATCTGCGTGTATGCCTTTGGATTGTGTTAGTTGAATGTGTGTACAATTAGAACACAATGTTTAGTCTAAAGATTTGGCATCAACATAGGCGACGTGCTTTGGCACAAGATGCGGCGTCGGGTCTTAAGTTGTTGGCATATAAGTTGTATAAGTTGGTTTGAGTTGTCTTAAGTTTATGTCAGGAGGTGCCGCAAGGCAAAGTTGGTCGAATGACACTTAGTTCATAAGTTGGATGGGTCGGTTGATGATTTAGTAGCAAAGGGCCGCGAGGCGACGATATGATTGAGTCTCATTGAGTTGTGAGGCGCGGCCTCAAGAAGGACTTACAGTACGGTCACACGGGAATAGAGTCTTATCGTATAGTTACGTCTCAGATTTTGGCTGAAAGGCAAGCACTACTTGATAGGTTAATATTGTCAAGTTAACATTGAAGTTGCGAACACAGGATGGTCTAAAGACACAAAATAGCCAAGGCGTCGGTCCTAAAACTGATCCTAAGGCAAGAGTTACAAGACAATACAAAAGAAAACTATGTTGCACAAAGTAAAGTAAACTTGTTGGTTTTGTATGGATGGGCGAGGAGCTCATTCCACCAGTACAGTTGAGTACTGACACCCACATAGTTTACATGTGTAGGCACAGGTAGAAGCTTGTGTCGCGGAGCTCGCTTGGATGCGTCGAGGCATGGAGTTCCTTGGCGATTTGAAGCGTGTGGCCGCATGGATTAAAGACTTATACGTGACATAATGTATAGACATCGCCTTCCGAAGCTTCCGCTGGTTCAAGACATGTATTGAGAGATGAGAGAGAGCTGGGTGAACTTGTAATGTGAGCTTGAGTGAGCTTGAGAGACTTGTAATCTTGGCCTTCCGCCCCATTGTAACCTATGTTTCAATATCAATAAAAAGCTTCTTTTGAATAACTTATGTTTGTTCAAATTTTTGCTGCTATTATTCAATGTCTCTGCACGGGACTTCTGTGCGACGACTCCATCGCAGCTGTTGAAATCGGCCATTATGGAACCCGCCTTGTACGAGCGCAATTTAGGCTCGTGCGGCATCACGCCTTAGCGAGGCCGATCGCTCCTATGGGTGCGGAGCGTGACAGCCGTCGTCGAGGAGAATGGCCTATCACCGTCGCCTAGTCACTGGCGCCGACCGACACCTTGGGGACCGCCACCGCTATGGCTGGCTAGGTAGGTGACCGATTGGTCGCTGATGGTGGAGATGGAGTTCCTGCCATGGTCGCTCCCAATTTCTAGGGTTACGGCTTCCGATTTGAAAATGAATTTTAGGGAAGAGGGGTCTGGAGAGCTCTTTGGGAATTGAGAGCTCAAAGTGAAGAAGAGAATAATTTTCTCTCTCTTCACTTAGTTTTAAACACATCAGGGAAGAATAGAAAATTGCATACAAGTCCCCCTTTAATTTCTATTTTCACTAATACTATAAAATCTATTAGAAAAGTTGTAGTTGGATAGGGAGAGTGGTTAGAAATGTGGGGACCACAATTGTTACACTACGCCAAAATGGATGATTTGCGACAAATAGAGTTTTGCAAAAACAACGTACTAGAACTGCTGTCATATTTACGACGGATTAAAATAGTTGTTTAATAACATAAACTATTTTACCAAAATATTGTATTTGGATGCAATTGCTTAAATCTGTTGTTTATTATCAAAACTCTGTCGTAAATTTTGCCCCCAATTTTAGAAGCCAAAATATTTGGTAAACCCGCGCTTGTCCCCGCGGATTTTTTCGTCTCCTCAAAACCTTTTTGTCCTTAAACCCGCGCATGATCTCTTTCTCCCAAAAGTTTTTCTCCCAAAATCCCAATCCTGCTAACTCACGACACCGCTGGAACGCGTTGGCCCTTCTCTCAATCCACCATCAGGTAATCATCTCCTCTTTAAAACTTCTCCTTAAAAACCCACGACAATGCTGGAACTCGCACGGTCGCTAGAACCCGCCCCGCTGCTGGAACCGTCCTCGTGCGCTTCATCCTCCTCCTCCTCGTCTCTGGTTCGAGGACTCGGAGCAACCAATTAGATGGAAAGTCGATGGCGGCGGCAATCCCTCCGGGCTCCATGGGCTACCCTTACATAGGGGATACCTTCCAGCTCTACTCCGACAACACGATCAACTTCTTTGTCGCAAAGCAGAGTTTAATATTAGGGTTTTTTAAATCTTTTCTAGCGTTTAATATTAGGGATTTTTCCTACTAAATATTTTCTAGGGTTTAACATTAGGATTTATTTCTAGGGTTTTATCTTTTTGTATTTTCTCAATCCTCCGTTCTTTCCGAAAGTATTCACAATTTTCTGGTTCTCTCTAGGTCGGCGGTGGAAGAAGGGACTACTAAATCTCAGCAAGAATTCCGAGGTACAATTCTAACTACTAAGTTTATAACTAAATATATGGTATAATCATTGAATTTTCTTAATGTGTTCTAATTTTTAATATTTTCAATTTTTTAGTATTTTCGTGTTCTGATTTTGTTAACGTGTGATAAACTTAGAGTTTCGTATTTCTATGATATAATCATCGGATTAATTGGCTCATCGTTGCTTTCCTTTTTTCCAGTCTAACTAGTTCAATAAACAATCACAATCCAGGAATTAAGAGGATTTGTAATTTCTTTGTTTGACAAAACCATTGTTATACAAGTGGATCCAGGCATTTGATTCTTTATTGATATGCGATAACTTCTTTTGAAGACAACCATTGTACATTTTTTTGTCTTCATGTGAATTTTACCTTCGAAGATTCTCGCCTTTATCTTGAGTTATCACCCCAACATGACGTACTCTAACCTTTTTACCGTAAGTATGTAAATCTATGATGAGTCATCAGTACAAGGTTGCAGCAAGTGGAGGTGTTCCCACCAAATAGATTTCTTTCCTCTTCATCTGTTGCTTCTGTTTTGGTGTTTTCATTGTTAACAATTACTGCTCTCTTTTATGCTATTTTATGAATTTCTTTTGCGTTGATCTTGATGACCTTGTGATCATTTAATCGGTCTCTCACTCCAAGTCTTTCGACCACATTTTGTACATGGGAATCAAATCCAACTTGTTTATACACCTATGAATAAATGATCCTTAGTTATACAGTTATATGAGAATCTATGAGGTTAGCATACCTTGTGAATACGTATTGCATTTTAGTTGATGATAGGAACCATCTAGCTACACTTAATTTAGTTTTTTTTTCCTCTTCAAACTTCAACCATAAAGACAAGGAGAGGGTTGGGGTAGAATGAACCAAGGTTCACAATCGGTATCGGACCCTTTTTATGAGTATCGGTATCAGCAATATCGGCGGTCTTAGATCAGAATAAGAATTTTTTTGGTATCTGGAAGCAAATAACTATCAACAAATTTACAGAAACTATTTTAGGAATTTAGACATAATTTAATTACTTTGTGGTTGTTTCCTAGTAGTTTTGAAATTGAATGAAATAATTTTGACTCTTGCTTCTTCTTTTTCAATTTTATTTGCCAAATTGATTGTGAAAAAGACTCCCAATGTTGGTATTGGTTATTATCGGTATCGGTCGGTATCGGATCGGTACATACCAAATTGTATCGGTATCGACTGTACCGAGTAGAGCAAGCTCGCTTTTCTTTGCTTCCTTCAGACCGATACCGAACATATTTTCCATTGTGTCATAAAAAACACGAATCCAGATTGTTTTCCTTGAAATAGAGAAATCTGAGTCGATCTATGTAGAGCTGGAGCTAATGGATTCATGTTCAAGTCTTGGTTGACCATTCTATGATTCTCTACCCAGTAGACATGACACCATTTTCACCGTAGTGTTAGGCCCCAGTCTCGCCGGCTTGAGGCCCCGCCTAGGCCTTTTGGGGCTTAGCCGCCTCGCTGCTTTGTGCCTTAACAAGCTTGCAGTGGTTTTTGTTTGAAGACAGACAGGCACAGAATGACAAACAACCTATCTTCGGAAGAAAATCCTCTCTTAGATATGAAAAATATCAATAGTGTATGGATAGGCTCCTTAAGTTGTTGCCACTGACTTTGAATACCTCACAAAGATTTGTAATGTACTAGTAAATAAATGCATACCAGGTACATCACTGTGTAGGGATTTTCGCAGGAGGAATTAGAACAATGATTAATGTCTCCGCTTATCTATGTATCTTTGAACTTTTAGCTTATTGCTCTGAAACTATGGATGGACTGAGACAATGTACATTTGCATTTGATTAGTATCTAGTAAAGATACATGTGAGAATAGAAGAGAATGATCTACTTAGCTATTCCTCAAAATACAGCTTGATTCTAGTCTCTGTTAAATACAACAACAACAACTTTGGTGTAGGCTGCTCGACTTTGAATCCTTTTCTTCCATTCAGCTCTGTTAAGGCCATGTCCTCTGTAACCCTTACAAAAAGCATGTCCTTCTTTGAAACCTCAATCCATGTTCATTTAAGCCTACCTCTAGTCCTAGCGGCTCTTTTAACTACTATACAAGATAAAAGAACAACTACTATAAAACACAGCAGTTTGAAGAGGAAAAGCTATACAAGATTCTGAAGAGATTCAAGAGGATGTCTATATTATGATCTAAACTAGATAACTGGTGCGCTAGTTAAAGACCTCGTGTTCTACTTCTAATACCTTTTTAAGTACAGTTTCCTTTCTGCAATATATATATATATATATTTTTTTTTCCTGCAATATATATATATATATATATATATATATATATATATATATATATATATATATATATATATATTTTTAAAAATATATATATATATATATATATATATATATATATATATATATATATATATTTATATATATTTTTTTTATATATATATATTTTTATATATATATTTTATATATATATATATATATATATATATATATAAAATATATATATATATTTATATATATATATATATATACATATATATATATATATATATATATATATATATATATCTGTGTCTGTGTGTGTGTGTGTGTGTGTGTGTGTGTGTGTGTGAGAGAGAGAGAGATAGATGTCATGTCCAACACGCGTACGCACACAAAAACGACATAGGCACAACTAAGTTTCCGTGCTTTCTAGTTGTCTGTATTATGTTTCGCTATGATTTGATTTCTAATTGCGGTATGTTTCGCTATAGTTGTTTGTAGTATTCTTAATAATATGGAAAAGTCTGACAAATCTTAAAAAATGTAAGTTTATTTTCTCCCATAGTATGTTTTGTGAACTTAATGAATGCTCCAAATGTATTTCAGATTTGTCTGCTTCTCTTTTTTTATTGAGTTGTTCATTTTTTCCTATGACTTAATGAATGATGCAAATATATCTTTTGGATATGTAGATGTCTCGTACACACCCAAGTAAGGATTGGATGGATGCTCCTAAATTATCAGTCGAATACCTTGAAGGCGTCACATCATTCATTAAGTTCACAAAGGATACTTTGGGAGGAAATAATTGGTATCTTTGCCCATGTGATAAATGTCGTAATTATAATAGAGGGAAAAAAAAAGTCTAAAGGTTATAGCTGAGCATTTGGTTTGTAATGGAGTAGACATGTCATACAGAACTTGGGTTAATCATGGAGAACAACTTCCTGGAAGTGTCGACAACGTTCATGTTCCTAGCTCATCATCAATTAATGATTGTACTGGAGATGCCTTTCCGAGAATGGCAGACATGTTCCATGACACATTTGGACGAGTTGATCTTGAGGACCTTGAAGAATGCTTGGATGAGTCTAATCAATGTAATGATCTAGATTATCAAGATGACTTTGATGTTGATTATAAGAAGAAGCTAGAAGATGCAATACAACCCCTATATCCATCTTGTGAGGGTCTACAAAGAAAATTGTCAACAACAGTAGAATTATTAAGCATGAAAGCTAGACATCAATGTTCTGAGGCATTTTTTACAGAAATATTGTAATTTATAAAAAGATTTTACCGGATGGAAATACTTTACCGGAAACCATACACAAAGATAAGAATATGGTCAAGCCTTTTCGCATGAAGTGTGAGATTATTCATGCTTGCCCTAATGATTGTATACTCGATAGGAAAGAAAATGCAGATAAAGAAAATTGTCCCAAGTGTGGTGAAGCTAGATGGAAACCGACTGAAAACTCAAAACCAGAAGGTAAAAAGTTACCGAGAAAGAAACTAAGGTACTTTCCAATTACTGAACGGTTGTAGCGTATGTATAGAGTGCGATTGATAGCTGACAAGATGAGATGGCATGAGTATAAAGAAGATAGCAATACACACATGAGACATCCAGTGGATTCTTCTTGTTGGAAATCTATAAATATGAAATGGCCTGAGTTTGCTACTGATACACGGAATGTTCATCTTGGGCTCGCTACCGATGGTTTCAATCCTTTTGGGATGAACAACTCCTATAGTTGTTGGCCTGTCATGATCGTCCCATACAATCTTCCTCCATCTCTATGCATGAAAAAGGAATTTACCATGTTAACAATGTTAATTCCTGGTCCTAGTGGTCCCGGCCATAACATTGATGTCTATTTGTAACCATTAGTCGATGAGTTGAATGAGTTGTGGTCTGTTGGAAGCATAACATATGATTCTTTGACAAAGACGAACTTTACGATGAAAGCAATTTTGATGTGGTGCATACATGATTTTTCTGCCTATGCGCATATTTCTGGATGTAGAACTGCTGGAAGATATGGTTGTCCTGTATGTGGTGAAGGAACAGATGCAGAGTGGCTAACTAATGGAAAGAAGTTTGCTTACATGGGTCATAGAAGATTCCTAAGAGATGATTCACATCCTTTTAGAACTCAAAAGTCAAAGTTTAACGGATATGAAGAACATAGAAAGGCTCCTAAACGTTTGTCTGGTTCCCAACTATTAAGTAAGATGCAAACTGTCTAGACGGAGATCGGAAAGTTGGCAGGTAACAAGAGGAAGCGTTCAAATAATACAAGTATTCCATGGTCGAAGAAATCAATTCTATTTGATTTGTCATATTGGAAGGTGATTAATGTTGTTTTATTTGATAACATTTTTGTTGTCTTAATATGTTTACTAATTCGGGAAGATCTATTATGAACATATTTTTCTTTTATGACAGGAATTGCCTATTCGTCACAATGTGGATGTGATGCACGTAGAAAAGAATTTTGCTAAAAATTTGTTTGCAACAATAATGGACACTAAGGGGAAGTCTAAGGATGGTATTGAAGCACGTAGAGATTTAGAGATGTCGAAGATAAAGAAAAAATTATAGTTGGTGAAACAAAATGGCAAAGAAATTATGTCGATGGCACTTTTTTTCTTAACTAAGTCAGAGAGAGAAATAATTTGTAAAACTCTTAGTAACTTGAAGGTTCCTAACGGTTACAGCGGGAATTGGAAACATAAAGTATGTTTGTAGGAATTATAATTCAAAGGATTGAAGTCTCACGATTATCACATTCTCATGCAAGGGTTGCTACCAGTATTTCTGATGCATGGGTTCAAAAAGGATAAGCCTTTGCGTACGGCAATTCGACAACTCTAAATATTCTTTAAAGTTCTCTGCTCTAAGGTTATTGATCGCAAAGAGCTTTCTATCATGTATCAATGCCTCGTGGAGACATTGTGTGTGTTTGAAATGTATTTTCCGCCGTCATTTTTCGTTTCCATGACACACGTTGTTGTACACTTAGCAGAAGAAGCCCTTGTTTGTGGACCGGTTAGATATAGGTGGATGTATCCTTTTGAAAGGTAAAATCTGAAGAACCCTTTAAAATTCTCTTATTTTTAACTCATATTCTATGTGATTTGGGCTATGAACATGGGAACTTTTATGTAGGATGATGAAAACTTACAAACGGTATGGTCGGAACAAGACGTTTATCGAGGGCTCTATTGCTGAGCAGTATATCTTAGAAGAAGCAATGAGATATTACATGGAGTACATTCCTGAAGGTAAGCAAAAAAGCTATAAGCATGAAGGAATGATATATACCGATGATGATGTTGAAGGTCCATACCCAATCAATACAGAAGGAAAAGGTTGTCGTCTGTCTAGTTTGCAATACGAACAAGCACGCAAATGGATTTTCAAGCATTCTACAGAAAATACTGAATGGGAGGAGTAAGAAACACTTTAACACAATTTTAATTAAAATCTCAGTTCAATTTTCTTTCTGTACTTTGTAAATTAAAACTTTGTAAATTAAAACACAAAGTAGGTAAAGTAGCTTTATATACTTTATTTTCACAGGAAATACAAAGTATATGTTTAGAGCCTTAAATCTAGTAGAAAAAATCAGAGAGGAAGTCTCCAAACAAAGAAGCCCATGGATTATATTCCTTGGATAAGACAACAACTTCAGAATGAGGAAATGACTCCTTTTAAGAGGCTTGCGAATGGTCCAGATTATAAAGCTATATCGTATAATGCCTATACTGTAAATGGATATATTTTTTATACAACCAATGCTGAGCTAAACTTGACCACACAAAACAGTGGTGTCGCCATGAATGCTCTAACCTCTTTTAGAGCAAATGCCAAAGACAAGAACATTGAGGATGCGGATGCAGCTTATTACGGCGTTGTCAAACAAATCCTTGAATTGAATTATTATGATTTTACACAAACAGTCTTCTATTGTGAATGGGTGCGTACGAAAGACAAAGTAAATGGATGTGTAGTGGATCCAGAGACTAATTTGATTTTCATAAATTTTACGAGGTTAAAAAAACACAAGTGAAGATGATGAGCCATTTATCCATGCTTCACAAGCAATTCAAGTCTTCTACTGCAAGGATGAAACCCGAGATAATTGGCATGTTGTTTTAGAGTCCCCGAAAAAACTAAGTCATGAAGTGGACGCTTATGAAGATCCGTTTATTTTTACTGGTGCAGCTGACGAAGCTTTATCGATATCAGCGGCACTTGCTGAAGTTTTAGAAGATGATGAAAATTAATGATTATTGACATTTTAGATTGTGATAACACTTGTGTAATCTGAGGATATTTGTGTTTGTTTGGTTATTGACATTTTAGTTGTGTTTCTTTGGTTATCAACATTGTAGTTGCTGTTTTAGTTTGTTTTTTTGCAGTAAATGTGTTTTTTAATCTTAGTAAATATTAATGTGACGATACATTTGAGTTTGTTATTTGATGTTATTTGTGTTTGCTTTTTAGTTTTATTATGTCAGGTGATGGAGTAAATGGAGTAAACAGTGCTGGAAACACAAGTATAGAAAATCATGTTGACGGCAATAACAGTTCAAGTTGGAGTCAAGGAAACACAAGTACACAATCAATCAGGTGGTTATTTTTGTGTTTGTTTTCTTAGTTTTAATTATCATGCTGACGACAATTAGTCCTAATATTAGAACTTTTTTCCATAGGTACATAGAAGCTAATAATATTTAATGAGTATGGACAACCTGTGGATATTGGATCAACACAATTTTTATCGGCCGTTGGAAAGATAGCAAAAGCACATTGTCCACCTGGAATTGAGGATTGGAGACGAGTTCCAAAAAGTATTAAAGAAGACATATGAAAAAGTGTTAAGGTGAGTAAATTTGGTTTATTAAAGAAGAACATATTTTGATTCAGTCCTGCTACATTATTAGTGTCCTGCTACATTATTAGTGTCATATACTGCTATGTGCATAGGCAACACCTGTGACAGGGTGATCCCCATGCACCTGCTGCCTGTGGCTCTTGTTGTGCAAGTGCACTACCACATGCTCATGTGCAGGGACTCCAAAACCTGCGGCTGATGGCAGGAAAACCCCTTCATTCCCAGGAACTTCAGTCTGAAATTGAATATTAGGACCTCTCTATGTTCATTGAAATATGATATATTATTTCTAATTTCCAGGAAAACCCCTTCATTCCCAGGAACTTCAGTCTGAAATTGAATATTAGGACCTCTCCAAGTTCATTTGTCAGAGTTTTCATAGATATGTAGTCCCTTGTCTAGATATAGACACTCATTTGTTAGAGTTATCGTAGATATATCCTAATTCAGTTAGGAGATCTCTTTCCTGTGATTGCACTTGTACATATACCCTTGGCCAATAGCCTAATAGAAAATCATGACGGGGTGCCATCACCAAATCTTTATTCTTTCCTGGAACTGTCTTTGGAAATTTGTAACTGTTCAGATGCAGACTAGGACCGTCGATGTTATTGATTGACGGTTTACTACTGGATTTTGTATATTTCTTGGTGTCTCTTTGATTCTTCGAAATAAGATAAACATATGTTGTTTTCTGATGTAGTATTTATGATGAGTATTGTGCTATGTCTACTACTGCAAAGATCACATGGCTTGTTCCTGACATGGGTCATACTGTATCTTTTCATACCCCTCTTTATTGTGTTATGAAGAGACAAAACACATTGAGGCTGATTGTCATTATTTTTGTAGCAGTATCTACCTGGAAAAGTGTCTATCATATTTGTCCCATATGCATATTGCATACTTCTTCGCAAAGGCTTACACTGTTAACAAACATTTCTTCCTTCTTGGCAAATTGTCATATTTTCGATTGTCCTTGAGTTTGAGGGGTGGGGTGGTTCATTTTATTTGTTTATTGTTTTTCCTTCCTTGTCAGAATCTCTTTAATGATCTATCATTAATTTTTGATAACAAGTGACGTCTGCTAAATTTTGGCTATAATGGAAGAATTGGACCACTTGATCTGATGACATCTTTCATCATCCTCTGCTGCTATTTAGAACTATAGCTTATGGCTGGCATCACATGATTTATGAAATGTAAACATGGTTGTCATACATGTGATCAAAATATACATAAACAATGGGATCAGTATACTATAATTAGTTAAAGATAGGTCATGAACAGTGAAAACACTTGGACCTTTAGTTCCTACAAACAATAAGTTACTGCTGACCGCATTATGAGAATTGTTTTCTAGTAAAAAAAATCCTCGTAACGAGTGTAGATGAATTCATACTTGACACTGAAGGCCAATAATTTAGTAACCATTCCATTAAGCAGTCAATCCAATGCTATGTTTCATTTAATAAGGTTTAGTAGAGGCATCAATTGCAAAGGATTTTCTTCTTGTCAATTGCAATTATGCGACCACCCCAACTTTCTTCTAAATGGCCACCCACGTAATCAGCCTACTTGTCAATGAATCATCTTCATTATCTTCTTGCACGATTATGGACGGACACAGGAATGATACAAATATGGGATATAGACATTTTCAAACAAGTACATATGTATTCCCCTATAGTACCCAGATACAGATAGAGATACGGTACAAACAAGATATGGATACATACACCTTTTTCCCGTGTCCGTGGAACAAATATTAGCTTTCTAAAACCATGTCACAGAAAACATTATCAATGTAATCAGGACACCAAATAAATAAAGATGTTTTTAACTTATAGGATTGCTTTAAAGGACAAGAGGGGGACCAAAACACTTTCTAATGATGTCCAAAGCAACTCTCTAAAAGCGGGTTTATATATCAGTGTTACACACAAGTAAAATGTCTAAAGTAAATACATAGATAGTTGTTGACAGCATATTGAGTAGTATACATAGACAAGTTTACTATAAATAAACAATCTTGTACAGTAATAAATTTGGTGGATTTAAAGAGTGACTCACAAATCGCTATAACTTGCTGTTGCAAGGAGAAATGAAGTGTATTAAAATTTGAATGCAACCATCAAGGGCGGAACCAGAAATATGAGACAAGTGTTGATTGGAGGTATAAACTTGCATTTTTTGGAATATCCCAATCTCAGAACAGAAAAAATATCAATCGCTTTATCATGTTCATTACCTTTCCCTTTTTCCGAACTGAGATTGTTTATCTAAGAATAGTATATGAAATACTCAAGCTGCATATGAAGAAGTTAGCACTTAGCAATATTTCAAATATATGGTAATTAAGGATACAATTTCATCTTGTGTGGGTTTTGATCTTGTACACGCAACAAGAATTTTAGAAAGTTTTTCTCCTCTTAGTAATGGAATCTGACGTAGGTAGTTTTATCGCTTCTTTTCCGCTTCTTTTCAAATTTAGTAGGGCATTCATGTAAAAATTCTATTAAAAACTAAAGCCATGATCTCAGACCAATTTTTGTCATACACTTTAGATCTGGTGACAAGCCTGATCTTCAAAAGAGAAGTCATCCTTACTGCCCAATGGTTACGTGCATTTAGATGGATAACAGAACATTAAATTCTTGCATACTGTGACATAAAGTCTGCATGGATTCCAAACTAGTAAACAAGGGTCCTTCAGTTTTTTTTGTGCCAGCAAGTTTTGGAGTACTATCAAAATCTTGAGTCCTATTTATGATTGGTTCAATTCTGTGATCCCTCATTGCAAATCACTTATTTTCAATTAATAATCTCCAACCTAATGTTGAATAATGGTACTTGATTATATTTTAATCATCATATATCCACAGTAGTCAATTTAAATCACCTATATAATGCTAGTTGATGACATGGTTCCAACCATGAATTCCGGGGACCGATAGTGTTGAGGACTCCAGTTCTTATATAAGGTCGCCTCTTCATTTGGTTTTCTGTCAAATATCAAATAAGCTGAGAACTGCGGGTAATTGATAAAATAGTGGGTGGGTATAGCCTTTAGCTTGGAGGTGGAAGTCTTGATTACCACATGACATACATGTATAACGCCACTTCTTGATCATTAATTGATAGATATAGGAGAGTCATACTTCAAGACAGAGAGAGCCATTGCTCTATTATTTTTTGAGACCGACTCTTTAATATTGTGTTCTCAAATATGGTTAACTTAAAAAAGACTTGGTTAGTGGTCATGCAAATGTGAGTGAGCAGTATCAGTGACCATTTTTATATCTAACACCAGTCTGACATGATACTTCCTTGACATTCATGTCGGATATAGCTCTTCCATCTACACACTCCACAGGGACCCAAACATTGTTGACAGTGATTTGACTTGGTTGTTACCGCATCAAATATATCACAAACCAAAACCTCTCTAAGTCAATTATAGGTGGAGATCAAGAAGAGCTAGAACAAATATATAGATAGGTACTAACATATGAATGCAACGGATGCATAGGCTCGGGTAAGCAATGAAGAAGAACCAAATTGTAAACCTCAACAAAGGAAGATTGGTTCTCATATATCAATTCTTGGAATATATTTTCCAATCTGTTGCACATGATCAGATTGTTAGTATAAGCAGTCACCACTCTCCTAGGTGTAATATCTAGGAAGTCTATCATGTAATGATCCTGGTAGTAAACTTCCTGATAGTAGGAGATTATTTCATCTGAGATATCATCTTTATGTATAGGAATGCCCCTCTCTTTGATAAGCACCTTATTGTTTAGCAACTGTCTTGCCTTGATGGTTTGATAGAAAAAGTTGCTATATTTGTCCCCATCTAGAAGCCAATGGCATTTTACCATCTGAGCCGAAGTAATCTCCTCCCTTAGCACTGCTTGAGAAAGGCTACCCAGTGCATCCTTCTCCAACTGAACAGACATGGATTCATAGGACC
Source organism: Iris pallida (assembly GCA_029216955.1). Lineage (NCBI taxonomy): Eukaryota > Viridiplantae > Streptophyta > Magnoliopsida > Asparagales > Iridaceae > Iris > Iris pallida. The sequence goes on from JANAVB010009599.1 coordinate 1,418,132, forward strand.
AATTTGTAACCTACCTTGTACCTTTGCCAACTGATTCTTTGCTGCTTGTACATCTGTGTCTTCTTAATGTAGTTTCCAGTCCTTTAAAGCTATCTCGACGCTGAGTTTGGAAACCAACTGAAACATAGGTGAATGCCATACTCCAATCTGAAGTGCATCCTCACACTGTCTATAGGCCTTCATCATAGCCCAGTGATTGGCATATCTAAGGGGTGAACTCTAGGGACACTGGTTAGGTTTAGTAGATCCACCAATATAGGGCAGTGCTCACTAGAAGCAGTGCTAAGGTAATGGGTGTACACATATGGAAGGTGAGCTACCCCTTGAATATATATCCTAAATGGGGCAGGCTATGAAGCATAAGAAACTCCATGAATTCACAGCTTTTTATGATTGATTGTCGAGTATTGATGTATAGTTTAAACACACACACACACAGGTCATTTGGTCCAACCAAAATGATTAAGCAAAATAATCTTTAAGACAGCACCAATAGCACCACATTCGAACTTTTTACATCAAGTGGTGCTGAGAAGAAATTTAGCGTCAATATATTGATTCATCACTTACATCCAACATACAACACAGGCAGCAAAATGAAATACTGCTACTGATATGGACTGCTCAAACAGCAGGACTTTAATACGTTCTTTAACAAAAAAAAGGAATAATGACAAATGTATACATATAGCAGATCAATATTATGAAGTATGGTTACTTCAGCAAAGATGCCATATACATGTTGGATACATGTCAGGCATGTACAAACTAAGACACTCTGGTGAATACATACCAGTTACATTTTTTATGAATCCTAAAGGTCAAGAAACTAGAACTGTTGGAAACCAAGGAATGCTAAGGGGGATTACCTCTCAATTACCTACAGGGCTAATACTCTATCCCATCATGCACAGATGTTAGGATGGGGTAAAGTTACAGCAGTAATCTGCTGTTATAAGAAATAAGGGGAGGTAGAGTATATAGTTACATGGTTATCCATATAAAGAAGTGTATCCATAGTGGTAGCAGGAAAGTTCTGAGGCATGGTGTGTACGCTCGCCTAGTAACAGAAATAGGTTCAGCTAGGTACGGGCAGTAGGATATCAGTGTAAGCATGTAATATATATTGTGAACCTCCATAGTGGTAGCATGTAATATATATATTGGCCTAAATTGTGAAATATCTCAAAAGTTCATGAATGTCACTGAATCTATTCATTTATTTGTTCTTTAACTTCTGTTACAGTAGATTGCATGTTGTATTTTTGTCATTGGGTACCAATATTTGTTAAACTATTTTCTAATCAAATGGGAGGTCCTGAATCATCCGATACTTTACCATATGCCTAGTTTAGACTGATGACAAGTCATGATTTCCATTAGTGATGTCTTGCGAGATGCTTGAAGAAAAATATGGTCTAAATAATTTGTTTATTCTCCTATTTTTTTACATCTTAAATTTTGCCTCATTTTACAACTGATTTGTTTTTTCTCGTATATATAAATATCTTATAATTGTTATTGCAGAATGCATATCAAGTACCAGAAATTTATAAAGACAAAATTTTGAAAAAAGCTAATAATGCTTGGAGAAATTGGAAGGGGGAACTCCGAAAGATTTGTGATAGAGTTGAAACTGTTGCAGAGCGAAAAAGTATTGTGGTAGAAGATGTAAAGAAAGAAGATTGGGAAGCTTTTGTTAAATTACACTCTACAGATAAAGATCAACTTCGTCGTGATTGTGGAAGGAATGCGAGAAAAAAGGTTAAGATATTACATACATCTGGTAGGAAAGGTTGTGCGAGGGTAGCACATGAACTGGTAAAGATGTTAATAATCTATTATCTATCATTTCTCGTATTTTGATGCAATTTGAAAATATGTTAATAACCTATTTCCTATTTTAATGTAGAAAAAGGCGAGTCCTACTGGTGAAATCAATAGATCTGTATTATACTTGGCCACACACCTAAACACTAGTAAAAATGATCCTGCGCGTGTTACCCAGTCGACAAGCGGATTCGAATACTTAGTAAGCTTAAATTTTGACTTCTTTTTTCTTGTTATATTTAACAAATAATGAACACTTAATAGCCATATTTGTCATATTTTTATCTTGTAGGAAAAAATTAAAAGGCTTATAGATGAAGATCCGTACTTAGGAGAGAAAGATTTGGATAATGATGATGTTGCAATGGTTTGTGGGATTCTAATTAATTTTCATGTTTGTTTATAATTGGTTACAAGTTCATACTATATAATTACTTCCTCTTCTTTTGAAAATTGCTTAGGTATTAGGCCGTGATGGTAAGGGTTATGTACATGGAATAGGTCAAGGTGTTTCAAAGACGGAGATTCGTGCTTCAGCTGCAAGCCGGGAGATTGCTCGTAGAGAAAAGCAAAAAAACGATGCTTTGCTAAATCGGATAGAGAATCTTGAAGAAATAGTAGCTTCCTTGAAGGCTGCAGGATCTAACACTCCTAGATCAAGTCAATCTTCATCACAGTTTCACAATCCTAGTCCTTCTAAGGTGAGTCTTGTCTGTTTGTTATATATGATTGTTATACATCACAGTTTCACAATCCAAGTCAAAATTTCTTATTTTTTCATTGATAGTGCATGACTTGAGAATTCTATTGTTACTTGTGGGAAATAAGTTATGCAGTAACCCATTTTTTCCTTAGATAATATTTTCTGTACATCCTAATACTTATGGAGAATCAAGAACTATTATATACTTAATGTTTTTTTCTTATGTTTGTATGCAGGGACATGATCAAGCTACATTGCCCATAAAGACTTGTCTTTTAAAGAATTTTAGAAAGAAAGCCATTGCTATAGGACGTGTGAATACAGATGCACCATTGAATGATGAAGCTTATAACAACATTGTCGCTGACGTTTTTGATGGCAATGAGATGTTGTTTGATAGAGATGGAAACTTTGAGGATATTACTATTGGCGAAATGATTAATTGGCCAAAATATTCAGTTCAGTTTGTGAGGTTTTAAACTTCTCTTTTTTGTACTGCACTTGAGATTGTAAGCTAGCAATAACATATTTTTTGTTCATTATGAGAATGAAACCGTTGTGGGCTAGCAACACTGGAGTGAATTTTTTTTTAATGGAAATTGCTATGTAAACTCGATATGTTTATTAGTTAATGCAAATTTGATTAAGTTTTTTCATTGTTGATGATTGTCGATGTTTATATGAAATTTTATTGTCAGGTGTATTTCAGTTTTATATAGAGGATAAACAGGTTTAAATAGATTTGATATCAATGGAATGAATTTTTTTTTAATTCTGTATTTAAAAAAATGACATATCTTACCTGTTGAAAAAGGAAAATTAGTAGGAAACCAAGTTACATGTTATTTGACAGTTTTAGTCCGTTGTTTTTATTTGACAGATAATAACTGTCGTCTTATACATCTATGAAACGACAGTCCAAAACTGTCATTTAAATTTTGAGACGCGCTATTAACGACGGATGTTCTGACAGTCCAAAACTGTCGTTTAATGTGATTTACGATAGTTTTAGACTGTCAAAAAATGCATGTTTTGGCGTAGTGTTAGTTATAACTAATTCCTGAATTAATCACTCAAGCTAAAGTAATAAAAATTTCTCCCCAATTTAACTCATCATAGGAATTCAATTAAGAACCTTATTTACTCAAACTAACTCAAATTAGGAAGAAACTTTAAAAAAAATCCCTAAACTTGGGGAAGTGGGGTTACAAATCTTCCCCCCTTAGAAAATTTCGTCCTCGAAATTCAAAGGGTACAGTAGACACATTTAAGCAATGAAATTTGAGACTGAACAACAAAATTGATCATACCATAGAGTTGAATTTAGTCATGACAAAATAAATCATTTGACACGATCAACTAAACACGATTTAAATCAAAGTTGAGGCTTGCTAGAAAAATGGTCACGATCAAAACAGTATTTCAATCAACAGGTAGGATTAATAGGTACAGAGTGTCGTCCTTATAAAATATAAGCACGGTCAGGATCATCTAGGTATGATCAAGGTAGAACTTGGAATGACTTAGTACGACTAATTAAACGGTTAAAATGGCATTGATGCTAATGATAAAAATTGGTTAGGCACAAAGTGAAAAAAGGGTATAATTAAGATCAAGTACGATAATTTCACACATGGAGTTGAAATAACATGATCTAACCATGATAAAAAATTTAGATAAGCACGATATGACATGAATCCTAATTGCAACTTGGAGGAGTAAAATCATGAAGGCACAACTACCAAGTATGATCAAAATCGATAGTTTAATACAAGTAGATTAGAACAAGATAGGAAATCATGGTCAGGTAGACATGACTTATGATCGAAGTTTAGACAAGACACAAACGAAATACGTAATCAAAATCTGGTAATGTATAATTTTGAGGAATTCAATGATATAACGATAAGATTCTAGAAGGAAAAATTAACAAGGGTTGATTTAGGAAACGTGCGAAATACTCGGAAGATATTAGTATCAAATCAAGGTGAACATGCAATGGTTTGTGATTCTCGAAAACCAATAATCATATGAAAAGGGAATATAGTCTCCATGATAACCAAGAACAAGAATTCCTACCCCGCCAGTATGTATCTGACTGCAGTAGACTTTCAGCTCCGTGACTCGAATAACAATATATCACCGAATATTCTGTCAACCTTATTCATTTTCTAACAATTATTGACGAAACAACCCAAGAGATCAAGATATGAAGAATATGACAAAGTTCCAATAATACTCGAAAACCTATGAATGTCTGAAATCACTTCAACTTAAAGTTCATGCCTCACCAGTGCGCTACTGGCTGCAGTGTAAAACCCCTAAATTTCTACTAATTTTTTATTTAAATTTGGTACTGATTTAAATTTTGTATTGTACGTAGCGTAGTTGTATTGTACGTCGTGCACCAATTTACGTTTTCCGTATTTTGCTCGTCGAGTGCGAATGTGTGTGAGGTACACCTTTTTAGAAAAACGATTTTTGATTATAAAATTTTATTTATGTAAGGTAGTTTTCAAAATAATATGTGATAAGTATTTTTAAAAGTTATGAGAAGAGGCACGTCGATATTTCCAAAAATAATAATTATTTACATTTTATTTTATTGTACAAATATTTGTAGTAGTTAGGAAAACTATTATTTTATTGATACTAATTGTGTGCAAGATGCATGAAATATATTTCATGTCCCCTATGAATTTTTGAAGTACTAATTGTTTTGTCAAAAAGGTGTTAAAAATATTTAAATATACATACTATTTTCGAAATTATTTTTAAATTAATTATAAAAATATAGTTTAGTTAATTATTATACTTTAAGTTCTGGTTAGAATTATTGGTTTGGTTTAAATAGTTAATTTAAGGATAAATATTTATCTATTGGATTATTTAGAATTTAATTAGATTCAAATTTGGATTTTGATTTGGAATTAGATTTATTGAATTAATTTATATTAAATTACGAATTATCTAATTGGGGTTTAAATATTCCTAGTTCTTATCCAATTGCGAATTCCCACATCCTATAAATAGGCAGGTACTCCTCCAATATTTCCTCTAATAATTCTACCACAAACGTGCGTGCACCGTGTCCGTGTTCCCCGTCCACTATCTTATTCTATCTATTACAATACAGAAAGTTTCTGTGTCGACAACCCCGACACGATTCAATAAATTTCTAATCCTAGCCCTATCCTAATCCCCGCCGGCGTCGACCTAGCATCACTGCCATCGCCTCCCCCACTTGCAGCCTGTCCCCGGCCACCTCCACGTCAGACCCCCGACGCCACCAGCACCCCACAACCGCCAAAACCAGCGTCACCGCTATTACCCCGTCCTCCATCATGACCACAACCACCGACCCAGCAGCCCCTCACCCAACCGTCGACACCCATCGCCACCACGCCAAAACCCGCCACGACTGCCACGGCCGTCACCACATCCCCTATGACCACCGGTGCCACTTCTTGGACCCAACCCGACCACCAGGTTCATCCCACCACCACGACCAAACACCCTCACTTCCACCTCCGCCACCGGCAACGGCATGCACTATGACCCTGGCTTCGACCTCGGCTTAGGCGACCACCGCATCGCTAAGGCCGCATTTCTCTTCTTCCTCCTCCTAGTCACCCCGACTACACCCAAACCCACGCCCGTTCACCAGCGCCACCGGTAAACCAAACCCACCACCGCCACCAAGAATAGAAAATAAAACCCTAACCCTACGTACCTGACCGCCCGATGCGACCAGCCACCGGCAACCGTCGGAGCACACCCGGCCGACCTCCTCCGCGCCAAACCGCCGCCGGCGAACCCGTCGCCACTCCGTCCCTTTTTTCGATCTTCCACCTCCCGTTCCATTCTCCCTCGCTTATCCTCCGCCTGAGCGCCCAGCCCGCGGTCGCCGACGAGCATAGCCGGACCCTCTTTTCGCTCCGCCGTCCGCAAAACCCTTCTCTCCGACCGCGCCTCCCCAAACCCTCCGCCAAACCGCCTGAGCGCCGCCGCGTTCTCCCGACCGGGCCAGCCGGACCGCCTCCACTAAACCCTCCGATCACCGCCTCTCCTTTCATCCGCTCCGTCGCCTCCGGCTCACCGCCCGCGCGTGTGAGCGCCCAGCGCCGCCCCAAATCCCACAGCTCCGCCGTCCCGCTCCTTCCTCCCGAATGCCTCTCGCTCCCCTACGCTCGTCTCTCTCTCTCTAGACTTCCCCTACTCGTCCCTTGCTCTCTCTCTCTCTCCCTCTTTCTTTCCTTTCTTCACTGCTTCTGCATCATTGCTTTCTCTTTCTTTCAATGGGCTAACAGACTTCACGTGAAAGGGGGGAAAGAAGGGACATTATTGCTTTCTCTTTCTTTCAATGGGCTGACAGACTTCACGAGAAAGGGGGAAAGAAGGGACAATATTATTATTGAGTCCCTAAATTAGGCTTCTTATTCGTGAACGAGAAGGAAAGAGCCATGAGCCATGAGCATATTATTATTATAAGTATTATTATTATATTTATTATTATTATTATTATCATCATTATTATTATTATTATATTTGTTATTATTATGTTTTATTATTATTGATATTATTATTATTGTATTTTTGTCAATTAGTATTTTTATGTTAATTAACTAAACCTATAAATCTTTCCGAATTTGGGTTAGCTCTAAAACGTTCTTTAGTATTTATATATTTCTCAAATATACTTTGGGTTAATCCAAATATAGTTCACTACTAACAAACAATTTACTTTTACAAGCCTAGAGTTTTACCTAAAATTATTATTTTGTTTTATGATTTTCCCTAGAATATTTATCTACAAATATTTCAAGTAAGTAAAAATATAGTTTCTACCAATTCTATTTTTGACGAATTTAGAGTTTTAGCCAAAAATGATTTTTCTTGACTTTAGGTCTTTTGCCATAAATATTATTTAATAATAGAATCTAGATTTCAAATATATAAGTATTTTCAAATATTTGTATCTATATTATTTATCATTTCTCCCTTGATTTTTCCTTTCCATGACTAAGCCCATTATTCCTATCCTCCTACCAATTCTGTCCTTCCTCCTATCGACCCTAACTAATTTGACCCTTCTGGACCCAATGGAACTGTCCGTGCCACCACCCGAGGTTACCATGTACAGTTGTTGCACCGAAGTCACGGTTCATGCCAGTTTGATCATTGTAATACACCAGGCGTCCTACCAGGCAAGATACCTTGCCATTTGCTGTTTATTTATTTTTGCTTATATTTCATGCATTATTTATTTTCTTTATACAAAATAAATTGTGATACATGGAATAACTTGTTAGAACTTACTGTTCAGTTATATTTCCTGCTATGTATTATTTTTCTTACACATTAAACCTAGATTTAAGGGAACACCTTTATGTGTTGCATTTATGGCCTTGACATATTGTACCACGAAGTTGTGTGTCGCATATAGAACACGGAAATGCGTGATTGGCTGGCCACCAGTACGTACAAGTCGTACGATAGGAATAACTGCTAATAGAGGTTGCATGCTTAGTTTGACTTAGCGGTTATAGAGGTTTACTGTTGTGGAGACAACAGAGTAGGCATTAGGCGGGGAGGACAATTCCTTAGCGTATGAGCTTCACTGTACTTTACTTTTTGTAACCCGTGAGCTCCGTCGAAGACGCGGGTCAGCTTATCCATGATTACTGACGGCCACTGACATTCTGCGGAACGTTATGCTCTTACTGATGGGGCCAGTGGTGCCCAAGGGGGGACTATGCCGATCCTATTTAGCCAGGGCCCATGCGTATGAAGGATTGTTCTTAACAATATTTCACTTAGAACGGTTAGGCTACCTTATCCGTTAGGTACGAGTAATTTTGGTTTGGGTACTTGTATCTGACTGTGGCTTGTAACAATAACTTGTCGTGGATTAGTTCGTCACATCTTATCCTTGTTTGGTTGTAGGTGTGACTTACTACTTCGATGAGAAGGTATTGAACCTTGTTGGGGTCCGGATACCATATTGGATTCATAGCATGGAAAGATACATAACCGTGAATTAGTTTACCATCTCCTGTCCTTGTTTGGTTGGGGGGATGGTACGCTCATTCAATAGGTGTGTATTGGACCACGTTATAATCCAATTGACTTATTTATTTGAGCAATATTTATTCATTTTATATGGCATGATATTATGTGTCTTGTTACGTCCCTTTGAGGACCTGGTTATCTCGCAAGGTGTGTGCTCTTGTCTTTCACAGGTGTTCTAGCTCTAGCCGTGATCATCGCTATTTCTTCGAGGATGATTGCATTTGGATCGTCTTCGCTTCGCTCGCCAAATTCATTTATTTTCTCATGTATTTTTCCTTTATTTGTTGGTAGTGGATTTGTCTCCGTCCAACATATTGTATCAAGACAATTTATTATCATTATATGATTCATTTATTTAGTGTGGTTGAGATTAGTTATGGTTCTACTGCATTTTACAGCTTATGTATCCATACGAGGCCTATGTACTTCGTATAAATACAGCTGGCATGTCTACGTTCCTAGTCCTATGTATTTTGGGACTGGGGCGTTACATGTTTCTGTGGTGGCCCATTCAGGTCAAGATAAATTGTTTGGTTACTTTACCGTACCAAGCAAGCTTGCGAATAGGATTAGAAGTCTAGGATCTCATCCACATACATGACATCTTTCCTCGATTCCATATTCGACCGACTTATCATTGCATCTTGCTTGATTCCTTCTATCATTATTATTATCTTCCCTTCATGCTTGCTAGAGATTGACCCTACTAGCTAGATGTCCCAAACACCATTAGTTTAATTCTTTTAAGTTGGGTAGAATGTCTTATGACCTAGCAATCTCTTTGTCCTTGTGACCTATACTTAGATTCTAGAATTTAGAGGACCCTAATCCATTTTGTCAACCAAGAACTTGGACAAGTAGACTGTAGGACGACTGTATCCTTTAGAAGTTCAAACCAATTTCTACCTTCATCCAATCTTAATCTCTCGTGCCTATGTTTTTATCATCTTGACTAATGACGCTAATGTAGCCTAGTTTTTCCAAGCTTATTCTTTTATCAAACTTGTTTCAAGACATATGTTATTTGGGCATGTCCTCTAACATATGGTCTAATCAGAACCGGTACATGATGGTCTGATCAACCAAGTGCACTTTGGTTCGCTTATATCTATCGTTCTACGTGGATGGGGACATAGCTAACCTTGTCGTTTAGAGTCCCATCCGCGAGTGCCTTGGCAACTCCTTTTGAAATTTTCGATCGTCCTGGAAGCACGTATTCGTACTCGATAATATCGCCTTTTGATCTCCTTATTGCTTTCGCCTTCACCTATTTTAGAAGGACGAAGGCATTATACTTGAACTTCCTCTAGCCTTCCTATCGATTATGACCATACCGTATTATTTTTCTATGATCTAGATCGCAATTTCTTACGGCATGATTTTATTGTTGATTGTTCTCCATCGGTACCCCTTGTCTCTTCTCACCCCCTACAAATTCTTAATTTCGAGGACGAAATTCTTTTAAGTTGGATAGGATGTAAAACCCCTAAATTTCTACTATTTTTTATTTAAATTTGGTACTGATTTAAATTTTGTATTGTACGTAGCGTAGTCGTATTGTACGTCGCACACCAATTAACGCTTTCCGTATTTTGCTCGTCGAGTGCGAACGTGTGCGAGGTACACCTTTTTACAAAAATGATTTTCGATTATAAAATTTTATTTATGTAAGGTAGTTTTCAAAATAATATGTGATAAGTATTTTTAAAAGTTATGAGAAGAGGCACGTCGAGATTTCCAAAAATAATAATTATTTAAATTTTATTTTATTGTACAAATATTTGTAGTAGTTAGGAAAACTATTATTTTATTGATACTAATTGTGTGCAAGATGAATGAAATATATTTCATGTCCCCTATAAATTTTTGAAATACTAATTGTTTTGTCAAAAAGGTGTTTCAAATATTTAAATATACATACTATTTATGAAATTATTTTTAAATTAATTATAAAAAGATATTTTAGTTAATTATTATACTTTAAGTTGTGGTTAGAATTATTGGTTTAGTTTAAATAGTTAATTTAAGGATAAATATTTATCTATTGGATTATTTAGAATTTAATTAGATTCAAATTTGGATTTTGATTTGGAATTGGATTTATTGAATTAATTTATATTAAATTACAAATTATCTAATTGGGGTTTAAATATTCCTAGTTCTTATCCAATTGGGAATTCCCACATCATATAAATAGGCAGGTACTCCTCCAATATTTCCTTCACAAATTCTACCACAAACGTGCGTGCACCGTGTCCGTGTTCCCCGCCCACTATCTTATTCCATCTATTACAAATACATAAAGTTTCTGTGTCGACAACCCCGACACGATTCAATAAATTTCTAATCCTAGCCCTATCCTAATCCCCGCCGGTGTCGACCTAGCATCACTGCCATCGCCTCCCCCACTTGCAGCCTGTCCCCGGCCACCTCTACGTCAGACCCCCGACGCCACCAGCACCCCGCAACCGCCAACATCAGCGTCATCGCCATTACCCCGTCCTCCATCACGACCACAACCATCGACCCAGCAGCCCCTCACCCAACCGTCGACACCCACCGCCACCATGCCAAAACCCGTCACGACTGCCACGGTCGTCACCACATCCCCCATGACCACCGGTGCCACTTCCTGGACCCAACCCGATCACCAGGTTTATCCCACCACCATGACTAAACGCCCTCACTTCCACCTCCGCCACCGGCAGCAGCGTGCACCACGACCCTGGCTTCGACCCCGGCTCAGGCGACCACCGCATCGCTGAGGCCGTCTTTCTCTTCTTCCTCCTCCTGGTCACCCCGACCACGCCCAAACCCACACACGTTTACCAGCGCCACCGGCAAACCAAACCCACCACCGCCACCAAGAACATAAAATAAAACCCTAACCCTACGTACCGGACCGCCCGATGCGACCAGCCACCGGCAACCATCGGAGCACACCCGGCCGACCTCCTTCTTGCCAAACCACCGCTGGCGAACCCGTCGCCGCTCTGCCCCTTTTTTCGATCTCCCACCTTCCATTCCTTTCTCCCTCGCTTCTCCTCCGCCTGAGCGCCCAGCCCGCGGTCGCCGACGAGCATAGTCGGACCCCTTTTTCGCTCCGCCATCCGCAAAACCCTTCTCTCCGACTGTGCCTCCCCAAACCCTCTGCCAAACCGCCTGAGCGCCGCCGCGTTCTCCAGACCGGGCCAGCCGGACCGCCTCCACTAAACCCTCCGATCGCCGCCTCTCCTTTCGTCCGCTCCGCCGCCTCCGGCTCACCGCCCGCGCGTGTGATCGCCCGGCGCCGCCCCAAATCCCACAGCTCTGCCGTCCCCGCTCCTTCCTCCCGAACGCCTCTCGCTCCCCCACGCTCATCTCTCTCTCCCTCCCTCTTTCCTTTCTTCACTGCTTCTGCATCATTGCTTTCTCTTTCTTTCAATGGGCTGACAGACTTTACGCGAAAGGGGGAAAGAAGGGACATTATTGCTTTCTCTTTCTTTCAATGGGCTGACAAACTTCACGAGAAAGGGGGAAAGAAGGGACAATATTATTATTGAGTCCCCTAAATTAGGCTTCTTACTCGTGAACGAGAAGGAAAGAGCCATGAGCCATGAGCATATTATTATTATTAGTATTATTATTATTATATTTATTATATTTATTATTATTATTATTATCATTATTATTATTATTATTATTATTATTATATTTATTATTATTACGTTTTATTATTATTGATATTATTATTATTGTATTTTTGTCAATTAGTATTTTTATGTTAATTATCTAAACCTATAAATCTTTCCGAATTTGGGTTAGCTCTAAAACGTTCTTTAGTATTTATATATTTCTCAAATATACTTTGGGTTAATCCAAATATAGTTCACTACTCACAAACAATTTACTTTTACAAGCCTAGAGTTTTACCTAAAATTATTATTTTGTTTTATGATTTTCCCTAGAATATTTATCTACAAATATTTCAAGTAAATAAAAATATAGTTTCTACCAATTCTATTTTTGACGAATTTAGAGTTTTAGCCAAAAATGATTTTTCTTGACTTTAGGTCTTTTCCCATAAATATTATTTAATAATAGAATCTAGATTTCAAATATATAAGTATTTTCAAATATTTGTATCTTTATTATTTATCATTTCTCCCTTAATTTTTCCTTTCCATGACTAAGCCCATTATTCCTATCCTCCTACCAATTCTGTCCTTCCTCCTATCGACCCTAACTAATTAGACCCTTCTGGACACAATGGAACTGTCCGTGCTACCACCCGAGGTCACCATGTACAGTTGTTGCACCGAAGTCACGGTTCATGCCAGCTTGATCATTGCAACACACCCGGCGTCCTACCAGGCAAGACACCTTGCCATTTGCTGTTTATTTATTTTTGCCCATATTTCATGCATTATTTATTTTCTTTATACAAAATAAATTGTGATACATGGCATAACCTGTTAGAACTTACTGTTCAGTTATATTTTCTGCTATGTATTATTTTTCTTACACATTAAACCTAGATTTAAGGGACCACCTTTATGTGTTGCATTCATGGCCTTGACACGTTGTACCACGAAGTTGTGTGTTGCATGTAGAACACAGAAGTTCGTGATTAGCTGGCCACCAGTACGTATAAGCCGTGCGATAGGAATAACCGCTAATAGAGGTTGCATGCTTAGCTTGACTTAGCGGTTATAGAGGTTTACTGTTGTGGAGACAACAGAGTAGGCATTAGGCGGGAAGGACAATTCCTTGGCGTATAAGCTTCGATGCACTTTACTTTTTGTAACCCGTGAGCTCCGTCGAAGACGCGGGTCAGCTTATCCATGATTACTGACGGCCACTGACGTTCTGCGGAACGTTATGCTCTTACTGATGGGGCCTCTGGTGCCCAAGGGGGGACTATGCCGATCCTATTTAGCCAGGGCCCATACGTAGGAAGGATTGTTCTTAACAACATTTTACTTAGAACGGTTAGGCTACCTTATCCGTTAGGTACGAGTACTTTTGGTTTGGGTACTTGTATCTGACCGTGGCTTGTAACAATAACTTGTCGTGGATTAGTTCGTCACATCTTATCCTTGTTTGGTTGTAAGTGTGACTTACTACTTCGATGAGAAGGTATTGAACCTTGTTGGGGTCCGGATACCATATTGGATTCATAGCATGGAAAGATACGTAACCGTGAATTAGTTTACCATCTCCTGTCCTTGTTTGGTAGGGGGATGGTACGCTCGTTCAATAGGTGTGTATTGGACCACGTTATAATCCAATTGACTTATTTATTTGAGCAATATTTATTCAGTTTATATGGTATGATATTATGTGTCTTGTTACGTCCCTCTGAGGACCTGGTTATCTCGCAAGGTGTGTGCTCTTGTCTTTCACAGGTGTTCTAGCTCTAGCCGTGATCATCGCTATTTCTTCGAGGATGATTACATCTGGATCGTATTCGCTTCGCTCGCCAAATTTATTTATTTTCTCATGTATTTTTCCTTTATTTGTTGGTAGTGGATTTGTCTCCGCCCAACATATTGTATCAAGACAATTTATTATCATTATATGATTCATTTATTTAGTGTGGATGAGATTAGTTATGGTTCTACTGCATTTTACAGCTTATGTATCCATACGAGGCCTATGTACCTCGTATGAATACAGCTGGCATGTCTACGTTCCTAGTCCTACGTATTTTGGGACTGGGGCGTTACATGTTTCTGTGGTGGCCCATGCAGGTCAAGATAAATTGTTTGGTTACTTTACCGTACCAAGCAAGCTTGCGAATAGGATTAGAAGTCTAGGATCTCATCCACATACATGACCTCTTTTCTCGATTCCATATTCGACCGACTTATCATTGCATCTTGCTTGATTCCTTCTATCATTATTATTATCTTCCCTTCATGCTTGCTAGAGATTGACCCTACTAGCTAGATGTCCCAAACACCATTAGTTTAATTCTTTTAAGTTGGGTAGAATGTCTTATGACCTAGCAATCTCTTTGTCCTTGTGACCTATACTTAGATTCTAGAATTTAGAGGACCCTAATCCATTTAGTCAACCAAGAACATGGACAAGTAGACTGTAGGACGACTGTATCCTTTATAAGTTCAAACCAATTTCTACCTTCATCCAATCTTAATCTCTCGTGCCTATGTTTTTACCATCTTGACTAATGATGCTAATGTAGCCTAGTTTTTCCAAGCTTATTCTTTTATCAAACTTGATTCAAGACATATGTTATTTGGGCATGTTCACTAACATATGGTCTAATCAGAACCGGTGCATGATGGTCTGATCAACCAAGTGCACTTTGGTTCGCTTATATCTATCGTTCTACGTGGATGGGGACATAGCTAACCTTATCATTTAGAGTCCCATCCGCGAGTGCCTTGGCAACTCCTTTTGAAATTTTCGATCGTCCTGGAAGCACGTATTCGTACTCGATAATATCGCCTTTTGAACTCCTTATTGCTTTCGCCTTCACCTATTTTAGAAGGACGAAAGCATTATACTTCAACTTCCTCTAGCCTTCCTATCGATTATGACGATACCGTATTATTTTTCTATGATCTAGATCGCAATTTCTTATGGCATGATTTTGTTGTTGATTGTTCTCCATCGGTACCCCTTGTGTCTTCTCACCCCCAACAAATTCTTAATTTCGAGGACGAAATTCTTTTAAGTTGGGTAGGATGTAAAACCCCTAAATTTCTACTATTTTTTTCTTTAAATTTGGTTCTGATTTAAATTTTGTATTGTATGTAGCGTAGTCGTATTGTACGTCGCGCACCAATTAACACTTTCCGTATTTTGCTCATCGAGTGCGAATGTGTGCGAGGTACACCTTTTTACAAAAACAATTTTTGATTATAAAATTTGATTTATGTAAGGTAGTTTTCAAAATAATATGTGATAAGTATTTTTAAAAGTTATGAGAAGAGGCACGTCGAGATTTCCAAAAATAATAATTATTTACATTTTATTTTATTGTACAAATATTTGTAGTAGTTAGGAAAACCATTATTTTATTGATACTAATTGTGTGCAAGATGCATGAAATATATTTCATGTCCCCTATAAATTTTTGAAATACTAATTGTTTTGTCAAAAAGGTGTTTCAAATATTTAAATATACATACTATTTTTGAAATTATTTTTAAATTAATTATAAACAGATATTTTAGTTAATTATTATACTTTAAGTTGTGGTTAGAATTATTGGTTTAGTTTAAATAGTTAATTTAAGGATAAATATTTATCTATTGGATTATTTAGAATTTAATTAGATTCAAATTTGGATTTTGATTTGGAATTGGATTTATTGAATTAATTTATATTAAATTACGAATTATCGAATTGGGGTTTAAATATTCCTAGTTCTTATCCAATTGGGAATTCCCACATCCTATAAATAGGCAGGTACTCCTCCAATATTTCCTTCACAAATTCTACCACAAACGTGCGTGCACCGTGTCCGTGTTCTCCGCCCACTATCTTATTCCATCTATTACAAATACATAAAGTTTCTGTGTCGACAACCCCGACACGATTCAATAAATTTCTAATCCTAGCCCTATCCTAATCCCCGCCGGCGTCGACCTAGCATCACTGCCATCGCCTCTCCCACTTGCAGCCTGTCCCCGGCCACCTCTACGTCAGACCCCCGACGCCACCAGCACCCCGCAACCGCCAACATCAGCGTCATCGCCATTACCCCGTCCTCCATCACGACCACAACCATCGACCCAGCAGCCCCTCACCCAACCGTCGACACCCACCGCCACCATGCCAAAACCCGCCACGACTGCCACGGTCGTCACCACATCCCCCATGACCACCGGTGCCACTTCCTGGACCCAACCCGATCACCAGGTTCATCCCGCCACCATGACTAAACACCCTCACTTCCACCTCCGCCACCGGCAGCAGCGTGCACCACAACCCTGGCTTCTACCCTAGCTCAGGCGACCACCGCATCGCTGAGGCCGTCTTTCTCTTCTTCCTCCTCCTGGTCACCCCGACCACGCCCAAACCCACGCCCGTTCACCAGCGCCACCGGCAAACCAAACCCACCACCGCCACCAAGAACATAAAATAAAACCCTAACCCTACGTACCTGACCGCCCGATGCGACCAGCCACAGACAACCGCCGGAGCACACCCGGCCGACCTCCTCCTCGCCAAACCACCGCTGGCGAACCCGTCGCCGCTTCCCCCCTTTTTTTGATCTCCCACCTCCCATTCGTTTCTCTCTCGCTTCTCCTCCGCCTAAGCGCCCAGCCCGTGGTCGCCGACGAGCCTAGCCGGACCCCCTTTTCGCTCAAGCGTCCGTTAAAACCCTTCTCTCCGACTGTGCCTCCCCAAACCCTCTGCCAAACCGCCTGAGCGCCGCCGCGTTCTCCAGACCGGGCCAGCCGGACCGCCTCCACTAAACCCTCCGATCGCCTCCGGCTCACCGCCCACGCGTGTGAGCGCCCGGTGCCGCCCCAAATCCCACAGCTCCGCCGTCCCCGCTCCTTCCTCCCGAACGCCTCTCGCTCCCCCACGCTCGTCTCTCTCTCTAGACTTCCCCTACTCCTCCTTTGCTCTCTCTCTCTCTCTCCCTCTCTCTTTCCTTTCTTCATTGCTTCTGCATCATTGCTTTCTCTTTCTTTCAATGGGCTGACAGACTTTACGAGAAAGGGGAAAAGAAGGGACATCATTGCTTTCTCTTTCTTTCAATGGACTGACAGACTTTACGAAAAAGGGGGAAAGAAGGGACAACATTATTATTGAGTCCCCTAAATTAGGCTTCTTACTCGTGAACGAGAAGGAAAGAGCCATGAGCATATTATTATTATTAGTATCATTATTATTATATTTATTATATTTATTATTATTATTATTATCATCATTATTATTATTATTATTATTATTATATTTGTTATTATTATGTTTTATTATTATTGATATTATTATTATTATATTTTTGTCAATTACTATTTTTATATTAATTAACTAAACCTATAAATCATTCCGAATTTGGGTTAGCTCTACAACGTTCTTTAGTCTTTATATATTTCTCAAATATACTTTGTGTTAATCCAAATATTGTTCACTACTAACAAACAATTTACTTTTACAAGCCTAGAGTTTTACCTAAAATTATTATTTTGTTTTATGATTTTCCCTAGAATATTTATCTACAAATATTTCAAGTAAATAAAAATATAGTTTCTACCAATTCTATTTTTGACGAATTTAGATTTTTAGCCAAAAATGATTTTTCTTGACTTTAGGTCTTTTCCCATAAATATTATTTAATAATAGAATCTAGATTTCAAATATCATAAGTATTTTCAAATATTTGTATCTATTTTATTTATCATTTCTCCTTTGATTTTTCCTTTCCATGACTAAGCCCATTATTCCTATCCTCCTACCAATTCTGTCCTTACTCCTATCGACCCTAACTAATTTGACCCTTCTAGACCCAATGGAACTGTCCGTGCCACCACCCGAGGTCACCATGTACAGTTGTTGCACCGAAGTCACGGTTCATGCCAGCTTGATCATTGTAATACACCAGGCGTCCTACCAGGCAAGACACCTTGCCATTTGTTGTTTATTTATTTTAGCTCATATTTCATGCATTATTTATTTTCTTTATACAAAATAAACTGTGATACAAGGCATAACCTGTTAGAACTTACTGTTCAGTTATATTTTCTGCTATGTACTATTTTTCTTACACATTAAACCTAGATTTAAGGGACCACCTTTATGTGTTGCATTCATGGCCTTGACACGTTGTACCACGAAGTTGTGTGTCGTATGTAGAACACGAAAGTGCGTGATTGGCTGGCCACCAGTATGTACAAGCCGTGCAATAGGAATAACCGCTAATAGAGGTTGCATGCTTAGTTTGACTTAGCGGTTATAGAGGTTTACTGTTGTAGAGACAACAGAGTAGGCATTGGGCGGGGAGGACAATTCCTTAGCGTATGGGTTTCGATGCACTTTCCCTTTTGTAACCCGTGAGCTCCGCCGGAGACGCGGGTCAGCTTACCCATGATTACTGATGGAAACTGATGTTCTATGAAACGTTATGCTCTTACTGATGGGGCCTCTGGTGCCCAAGGGGGACTATGCCGATCCTATTTAGCCAGGGCCCATGCGTAGGAAGGATTGTTCTTAACAACATTTCACTTAGAACGGTTAGGCAACCTTATTCGTTAGGTACGAGTACTTTTCGTTTGGGTACTTGTATCTGACCGTGGCTTGGAACAATAACTTGTCGCGGATTAGTTCGTCACATCTTGTCCTTGTTTGGTTGTAGGTATTGAACCTTGTTGGGGTCCGGATACCATATTGGATTCATAGCATGGAAAGATACGTCACCGTGAATTAGTTTACCATCTCCTGTCCTTGTTTGGTTGGGGGGATGGTACGCTCATTCAATAGGTGTATATTGGACCACGTTATAATCCAATTGACTTATTTATTTGAGCAATATTTATTCAGTTTATATGGCATGATATTATGTGTCTTGTTACATCCTTCTAAGGACCTGGTTATCTCGCCAGGTGTGTGCTCTTGTCTTTCGCAGGTGTTCTAGCTCTAGCCGTGATCATCGCTATTTCTTCGAGGATGATTGCATTTGGATCGTCTTCGCTTCACTCACCAAATTCATTTCTTTTCTCATGTATTTTTCCTTTATTTGTTGGTAGTGGATTTGTCTCCGCCCAATATATATATTGTATCAAGATAATTCATTATCATTATATGATTCATTTATTTAGTGTGGATGAGATTAGTTATGGTTCTAATACATTTTACAGCTTATGTATCCACACGAGGCCTATGTACTTCGTATGAATACAGCTGGCATGTCTGCGTTCCTAGTCCTACGTATTTTGGGACTGGGGCGTTACATGCAGTGAACCCTCAGTCTCCGTAATCCAGATAATGGTTGCAGCGCACAACTTTCACGCCCTAGTAGGTTATCGAATAGTCTCTCAACCTTATCCATAGGAATTACAAAAGGATTCCAAAGAATTCAAAATAAGTTCCAATAGTCCAAGTCACGAATATGGTGAGATTATCTGACTATCAGAATACAAGGATTTATTAGGTACTAAGAAGCAACTAGGAGTCCAATCAAAAGTAGTGAGTTCAAAAGGTAAACAGGACGTTTTAAAATTTTGAACAAAAATTTGAAGTTTCAAATAATAACCGGAATTTTACTGATATCTGGAATGGTAACAAAATTCCGTATATAGAACATTATCCCGAAGGGATAACAGAATCTCGAAGGATGAACAGAAGCAAGATATCAAATAAAAGGCAAGGTTACAAAATAAGAAATAAAATCTTGCATTGGAAACGAAGTTCAACAAAACTCAAGTAACAGCAAAATATTGAACAGATGTCGAATGGAAAACGAAATCTCCAATAGAATGCAAAGTCTCAATAGAACTAAAATATCACAAAATTGCAGATAGAAGGTAATTCTCGAATAGAAACCTCGAACAAGAAGTAAGGACATGACTAGTGAGTAAAAATAGGGTATCAAGTAGAGAATAAAAAAATAAGCATTGAATGGTGAATATGAAACAAGCAAAATCTCAAATAGGAAATGAGGTCAAATAAGGTGGTGAACAAAACAAATTCTTGAATAGGAGAGAAATTCTCGAACGAAAGCAAAGTCCCAAAATAAAAAATAGAATCTCAAATCTCAAAGTCACGAATAGAAAACCAAATTCAACAAGGCCTCGAATAGAAAACTGAAACGAGTAGGAAGCAAGGTCGAAACAAAATAATAAACAACAACTCTCGAATCAAAGTGATGAATGGAAAACAAGTCTCATATAGAGAATGAGTCACAATCTCAAATAACATGAAGTTTGAGGAGGGGACAAATTTCCAAATAGGAGCCAACGCTAGGAAGCAAAATCATGAAATATGCAAACAGTATCGAATAATGGATTTCAAACAATTACCGAATCATGGATATGGAATAAGTTTACCGAATAGAAAACAATATCTCAAAATAAGTTTCGAATATCAATCAAGATTTCAAAAATAGGAAACAAGAAGTTTCAAGAAATGATTTAGGTGCTAAGAGGAACTAAAAGGAAGACTAGATTATGAATCATGATCCATGGTTGTCCCAACCATGCAAAAGAAGCCTTCTGTCTTCAATCCGTCTTCAGTATTTCCTCCTGGACTGGAATTACTTCAATCTTCTTCACTATCCTGATGTAGACTAGTTCATGCGGTAGTGCTACATGTGATCGCTAAAACTGGAGAGGTGGGTCCTTCTTCTGTGGTACTAGTGCTCCTCGTGCTCGTCCTTGGACAGTACGATCAACGACCTCCGGACAATCTTTGACTTGATGGGTAGGCGATCTGTAGAACAAGCATAGCCTCGGTCTCTTGTGACACTCGTCGTAGTGGTGTCCTGGGCGATGGCAAAAAATACAAATTATCGTCGGCTGAATTTGAATCTGAATCTCCCGTTGGGCTGAAGCGCAGGGCCTCTGATAGGAATATGGCTGCTGGCGTGCTGGCTGCTGAGATCCTGATGCTCCTCGGTCATTGTGATTCGCGACTTGCTGGCAATCCTTTATTTAGTGAATGTGGCCCTGAATCTGCCTCTGATGATGCGACTGATGATGTGACTGAAGAAATACCGTCTGAGTGTTGCGATGCTTTGTGGGTCCAGGGTAGTTGTTGTCTTCGTCATAAGTCTATATGTTTCTCTCGGCCTTCAACTTTTTGTCTTGTTGTACGTACTAAGTGTTGGATCTCCTGGTTGGTAACTTCAATTAGAGGAGTTGGATCCTCGGAAACTTGGATGATCTTCAGTGGCGGCTCCAGGTTCTCGATCTGCTCCTCGATGCAAATATGTGCTCGATGTCGGGGAAGCCCAATGATCCGTGAATCTGGAAATCGGAAGTCCTTCCTATCTCGGAAAATGTATCTGCAAGTCTAGCTTGGGAAAAGGATGGCCTGCTCCCTCTGGGTGTCAAGGAACTCTTGAAACGTCTCCGTCAACTGCGTACTACCTAGGGGGATAGTAGGGCGATAAAAAATAGTGGAGGCTCAAAACCTTCAAGTCTAAGTGGATTGACCGTTGTGGTGTTGCTTATCTGAAAAACAAAAAACTATTAAGCTCATCAAATAAAACATTAATAGATACTTCAACAATCATTGATCTCTTATTGAAAAACCTATGTCCCGTACTCTTAGCAGTATAATCGAGGAATATCCCTTCGTTTGCCTTCAAGTCGAACTTACCCAAGTTATCCTTGATGTTCAGGATAAAGTAGCGACATCCAAAAATATTAAAATAAAAAATATTTAATATCTTTTGAAACCATAATTCATAGGGAGTTTTCTTCGATATAGGTGTAGAAGCATGAAAATTTTAGCAAATAAAGCCTTATGCACCCAAGCCAAAAGAGGACATATGCGTCCAAGTGAAGCTCCTATGTGCTCAAGTCACCCAGTGAAGATCCTAGGCACCCATCATCCTGCGAAGCTCTATGCGCCCAAGCCTGTGAAGCTCTATGCGCCCAAGCCACTCTCTGTGAAGAAGGGCGTATAGCCTAAAATAGGGCTATGCGCCCAAGCCTGACTCAGTCAAAGCCATGATCAAAATGTGTATCAAAGCGAATGGCCACGTTAGTATCCACGAGTAGTCGTACACCGAAGCATGCGACCATGTCAATACCACGACCAACCTACGATCTCGCAGCCTGCATGCGCCTACACCCTATGCGCCCAAGGCAGGACTATGAGCCCACATGAAAACCAGTGTGTTTTCCTCATGTGGGCGCATAACATCATCCCAGCTCAAGAACGACTATAAAAAGGGGGCCTCATCCATCTTCAAAACACAGAACGGAGAGCATTTTTAACAGCCAAATTGCTGTATTTCTTGCCAGTGAGCCGAGAGTTAGCAATTTTCTTAGGTTTTTCCCACTTTTGTAATCGGAGTGTCAACAGAGTAAAGGAGCAACTGCCGCTCGATCTCCATCATCCCATTCCATAGAATTCTTTTTTGTACTCGGAGATCCTCAGCGCTGGATCTCTCAGGCGTATTCGATTTTTGGTGGCTTGCGCCAATAAAAAAAAAGATAACGTTTTCTTCTTCTTTTTGTGTGTGTCCACAAAAATGGCGACTCTGCTGGGGACTACCATTTCCTCTGACGAGAAGGTGGTGACGCAATCCGATACCAACAAAGTGGGGAGCACTCAGAAGATGCTTATCGTAAAGTTTGATCAGCAGGAGTTCGAAGAGATTCTCTCGAGGGATGGTTCTACTCCTTCAAAATCAGTGAAGCCAAACAAGTCTCGTAAGACTTGGTTTCCGAAGGCTCGCTGTGCATATCCTGCTAGTGTCATAGCAGATATGCAACTGGAGGACTCTGTCACATGGGCGCATGACTCTGCCACAAAAGTTCCCAAAATGGAGAAGGCTCACACCGTTCCCGTCTCTACTTGCCCAGTGACTTCTTTCATGCACAACCAACAACAGAGTGTTCGACGCTCGAGACTTGGCAAAGAAAAACACTACGGTGCCAAGAATCGGGGTATGCGACACTCTAGAAAAATCCGGCGAGGCTCACAAACGAAAGAGGTAAAACTGGTAAAAAATAGCGCTGCTCCACCAAGCATGCGCCCAATGCCATGCACCCAAGGAGATGTTTGGGCGCATAACCCCAACTAGAATACTTTTGTCTTCAACAGACTGGACATCCAGGGTCATGCACCGAAGGCTATGCGCCCAGGCTCACTGGATCCATACTATATGCCCACATCAAGGAGGCTCAGACATGCTGTCAAGAAGCATGTGCCCATGGCCAGTCTCCAAGGCCTATGCGCCTACAGCAAAAAGGCAGGCCCCAATGCGTATAGCACGAGGCTGTCTTCAAGGACATCACAGAACTTAGGTGTGGGGGATTCCCCTGCATGTGAACTAAGTCTGGATGTGCCAACTCTCCTTACGAACCCGCATGCAAAGCTCGGCGATGCCTGCAACATGGGTTGTAAGCCAAAACTCCCTTCCGCTGACTTGTACGACATGATAAATCATAAGCGTAAAGCGATGGAGGATATAATAATTCATAGTATACATCCGTGCACCAGTATTGTTATTAACTGTTGCTGCTCTAAAGCAACAGGAGTTCCTCAGAGAAAGTCCGTGTTTCGACGTTTGTATTTCTCTGACGATGAAAAGCCACTGTGTGTTTCATCCAACATGGCTTCATGGGGTCCCCCTTACGGAAGCCCCAATCAAAGACAGTGGACCACAAATCCAACTTTCTCTCTCAGTTTTACGAGAAGGAGAAGAAGAAGTCTACCAACAGATGGCCAGTAGGCTGTCACACCTGAAGGAGTCTATATGGGTACTCGGTCAAAGACAAGATTCCGTATGGAGGACGAAGACTCCCAAGCTGGGGGTAGTATTCCCTTAGAGTCTGAAGCGGATGACCTTCACACTGGGGGTAGCCTTCCAGAGGACGACGATATGTAAAACCCCTAAATTTTTGGGAGAATTTTTTATATTATTTACAAAAACTTAAAAATTAATTTATACAATTTATGTTTTTTTATTTCATTAGAAATGACCTTAGCCATTGTGAATTTTGGAACACAAGAATACCATGAATTTTGGCACGGAAGATGTAGCAGTGTGCCTTGACTAGTGTACTAGCTATGCCGGGGAAAGCCTAGCCATGGTGATGTCTAAACTAGGAAAACTAGACCAAATTGTGAATTGACCTACTTAAAGTATTTTAATTAAATATTATTTTATATATTGATATTTTTAGATGACCCGGTTGGACCAAACCAGTCTGAACTAGGTCCGAACCAAATATAAGCCCATATAGGCATGGGATGGGACCAAGGTGGCCATGTAGACATATTTTATGTACGTATAATTATTTTCCAAATTATTTTAGATTTTTATGTACAATTTCTAATTTTTTAAATATTTGTACAATTATTGGTATTTTATTATTAATAATATTGTGCAACACTTTGTACAATTTTTGTACCCGGATAAGGGGGTGTAGTATAAGTCCACCAAAGCCACCATTTGAATTATTTTAATATTTATTTATTGTTAATATTATTTCAGTTATGATTAAATAAATATATTTATTATTGTTAAGTTACTATTATTGGTTTTTATTTTATTTGTCAAACTAAATTTAAATATATATAAATATATCAAAAATAGATTCTAGATAATATAAATATTTTATTTGGATTTAAGGAGATTTATATGATATATATATGGATATATACATATACATATACATATATATATATATATATATATATATATATATATATATATATATATATATATATATATATATATATATATATATGGAGATATATATAGATATATGGAGATATATATATATATATATATATGGAGATATATATATAGAAAGATAAAAGAATAATAAATATATATATATATATATATATATGGAGATATATATATAGAAAGATAAAAGAATAATAAATATATATATATATATATATATATATATATATATATATATATATATATATAAAAAAAAAATATATATATATATATATATATATATATATATATATGGAGATATATATATAGAAAGATAAAAGAAAAATGATTTGAAATAAAAGAAACATCATATGGTCGGCCCTACCATGTGGGAACCGACCATATGTGCATAAGGAGCAGCAGCTCCTTGGTCCCCATATGGGTGGGTGGCCGCCGAAATAAAATTAGTAGCCGCAAGCTACTTATGGCCGAACCCCGTCCCTCCACATATATATACATTTATATATATATTGAAAACCTAATCAATCTCTCTTCCTCTACCTTCCTCCTTCTCTCTCCTCCACCCTCGGCTAACTCCTCTCCTCCGCGAGCACAGCAACACCCCTCGTATGTATGCAGCTGGCATGATACGTATCTGGTCTCAAGTATTTTGGGACTGAGGTGTTACATGTTTTTGTGGTGGCCCATGCAGGTCGAGTTCGCCGTTTCGATTACATGATTGTACCGAATGGGCCTGCAATATAGGATTAGAGTCTAGAATCTCATCCACCTACTTGACACCCATTATTGACTTCAAATTCCGAACTCTCGTTCGACCTCCTTGATTTGCATCTTGCTTTAGCTCTTCCTACCGTAATCCTTATTTCCATACTTGTTAGGAAGATGACTACACTAATATATGCTCGTTGGTCAACCACATGGCTAGAATGATTACATTGACAACTAGTATGCCTTGAGATCCGAATTGAGTTATAAAGCTATGAGGATAGAGGGACCATAGTTTCAAGAAGTATGAACATAGGGATTAGTTAATTCCAAGTTGGGTAGTAGCGACATTAATAACTTCGAAGGAGTTTAGAACTTTATTTTTATCTACAAAATGATAGAGGAATCTATATACAATTGAGAAAGGAAATTGAATTGATTTTGAGTTTTGATTTTTGAAGATCTTTGAAAAATACTTATGACTCAGTGAATTATAGCTATACATCCTTGAATAGATATAAAGTTAGTTGAAAAAAATTTTTGAAATTTAAATGTTGCTGTAAGATTATGAGGGCGGTTGATAAAGCTTGGTTTTAAATTAGATTGTATGGTTCCTAATTAATAAGTTCGTAAAATTTTGAATTATAAGTTTGGAGTAAGGTTATTAAGAATTTTGGTTAAAATATTTTGAAGGATATATAATCAAATTGAGGATCTACTTTAAACTCTTGTATGAATTACGATTGATAACTCCTATTTAAATTTTGAGTTTAAGATTTGGGTTAAGGATAGAAGAAAAAAATATATAGATTTGATTTGTGACAAAATAAAAGTTTATTCGAGATTGATTAGAAATTTTGGAGAAAAAAATAAAATAAAATATTTTTTTTTATTTGATGACTGATAAGATCATTTGAATATTGAGTTTAAAGTTAGATTGCTAATATTACGATCTTTGGGAAAAGTTACTAAAGATGTGGTGAAAAGTTATTTTGATTGATTAAGAGAATTTACCATTTAAAAGTCGTGATTATGTTTGAATGACTTGGATGAGTGCGTTAAAATATAGAGCGATAAATTTTAGATTGCTCGTGATATGCTAAGGATTTAACTTGAGGATTATTTGAGAAAATTTTTGGAGTTTGAGGTTGTGTAGAAATATTAAAATTTTTATAGATTCATGGTTTATGAACTCTTGAGTTCGAAGGTTGGAGTGAAAATGTTAATTCTTGAAAAAGTTATTAGTAGCGGGAGGAAAGATCACTTGGAGAATTATGGAAGGGATTGAACTTTTAATTATGATTAAATTAGACGGCTTGAAGTGAATACAAACATGGTTGTTCATTTTGGAGAAATAATTTAGAAACTTTTTAGAAGGAAATTTGAGTTTTAGATGTTAGGCCACCAAGATAGCCCTAATAAATTCGAAGTATTCTATTCTAAATGCCATGTCACTTATGACCATGATAGTAGTATATACACAAGCGTTGCTAGTCATCTACCAAACTATATTGTATCTCAATCTTAACTTACTCGATTTTTCCCTCGAATCTCTATCTTTTATGCTAACTTTCTAACCCAGTTGCAATTTGGAATAATGATTTAATTGTTCATTGACTGTATTCATTTAGGATGATATCTTCTCTCTGGAACTGTGATACTAAATTATTTTGCTGGATTTTTAATTAATTTTATTGCATGCTTTAACTTGATCTCCTTTATTTTTGGAGCATTACTATTCACCTCATGAACTCCAACTTTCTATTTTGGATATTTTGGCATCCCTTACCGTGACTTGAATATTTGCAGCACAACACTAGACTTTTCCTTCCAACAAACTTCATATGTTAGACTTACACGAGCCCACCTTAATGTAGATATATCATGTCCCACTAAAACACGTCTCCTTGTACCCTATTTTCTTGATATGACTTCCAGTCAAATGGCTAAGCTATAACCTCTACCATGACACCAGTTACTTTTGGACTTGAATTAGAGGTCCAACATTAACTCATTTCTTTCAACCTGATAGGCGATTGTGTTCTACTTCATTTATTAAATGCCTAACTTTGTGCTTACTTTGATTGTGTGACCCATTGTCCCATCACACTATTAGTTGAACTCTTGTAAGTTGGGTAGAATACCTCACAACCTAATAAAACATTTATCCTTATGAATCATGTTGATGAGTTTACACAGACTAGAAATTCAGAGGACCCTAAACTTATATAGGCGACCAAGCCATAAATGAAGAAAACTAGGACAACAGTAAGGGCCCATACTTCGGACAAGACTTGATTTTAAAAGATCTTGGACTATTTAAAATTTTCTTCATCTGTACCCCCCTTGCTCATATTTTGACTATCTCATGCTGCTAATGTAGCTTCAATTTTGCAAGCTTCGTTATCAAGCTTGATCATGACATATATTATTGGGTGCACCCACTAACATATTATCTAATCAGAACCGGTGCATGATGGTCTGATCAACCTATTGCACTTTGGTTCGCTTTTCATGAATTATTCTACGTGGATGGAGACATAGTTAAACCTGCCTTAGAGTCTCATCCGCGACAGCATTGACAACTCTCATTTGGATTATTTCCGTTGCCTATGAACCACGTATTCGTACTCGATAGCATCGTCCTTGAACTATTTATTATTTTTTATTTACTTATATTAGAAAGACCCGACACTGTACATGATAGATAGATGTAAGATATCTCCTTTAGTTTTTCTATCAGTTATTTCAACACGAATTTAGATAGCCACCGACCAACTCATGTGGCTATATCCTCACCGTAAACTCTTCTTCTCCCCAATCCTAGAAATTTTATTTTGCCCTTTCAACCCCTCTTGAACGCACGAGAGTGATTCTAATCATCACTTAATCAAACCCTCGACCAAGACGATTAGTATCCAGTTCTCCCTTAAGGAATCACATCTCCTAAATGTCTAATTTATTTTTTGTGGTCTACTCACTTCCTTACTGTTCTTCTAAATTGGATATTCAAAATTTTGTTACCTTCACTAACGGTCCTTATTCAATTCCATAACCATGATATATTTTTGTATATATCGACTCCACAATTTTCTATTGCATGGTGGTGTTGAATGTCGTTTTATCGCCTCCACCAAAATTTAATTGTATTTTGGTATTGACAAACTCTTCCTATCCCCCAACCCTATCTATCCTATTATTCCTAAATTTCGAGGACGAAATTTTTGTAAGTTGGGTAGGATGTAAAACCCCTAAATTTTTGGAAGAATTTTTTATGTTATTTAAAAAGACTTAAAAATTAATTTATGCAATTTATGATTTTTTTATTTCATTAGAAATGACCTTAGCCATTGTGAATCTTGGAACACAAGACTACCATGAATTTTGGCACGAAAGATGTAGCAGTGTGCCTTGACTAGTGTACTAGCCATGCCGGGGGGAAGCCTAGCCATGGTGATGTCCAAACTAGGAAAACCAGACCAAATTGTGAATTGACTTATTTAAAGTATTTTAATTAAATATTATTTTATATATTGATTTTTTTAGATGACCCGGTTGGACCAAACCAGTACGAACTAGGCCCGAACCAAATTTAAGCTCATGTAGGCATGGGATGGGACCAAGGTGGCCATGTAGACATATTTTATGTACGTATAAATATTTTCTAAATTATTTTAGAATTTTATGTGAAATTTCTAATTTTTTAAATATTTGTACAGTTATTGGTATTTTATTATTAATAATATTGTGCAACACTTTGTACAATTTTTGGACCAGGATAATGGGGTGTAGTATAAGTCCACCAAAGCCACCATTTGAATTATTTTAATATATTTATTATTAATATTATTTCGGTTATGATTAAATAAATATATTTATTATTGTTAAGTTACTATTATTGGTTTTTATTTTATTTTTCAAACTAAATTTACATATATGCAAATATGTCAAAAATACATTCTAGATAATATAAATTTTTTTTTGGATTTATGGAGATTTATATGATATATATATATATATATATATATATATATATATATATATATATATATATATGCAGATATATAAATAAAAAGATAAAAGAAAATGATTTGAAATAAAAGAAACAGCATATGGTCGGCCCCACCATGTGCGAACCAACCATATGTGCATAAGGAGCAGCAGCTCCTTGGTCCCCATATGGGTGGGTGGCCGTCCAAATAAAATTAGTAGCAAGCTATTTATGGCCGAACCCCCTCCCTCCACACACACACACACACACACACACACACACACACACATATATATATATATATATATATATATATATTGAAAACCTAATCAATCTCTCTTCCTCCATCTTCCTCCTCCTCTCTCCTTCTCCCTCGGCCAACTCCTCCCATCCGCAAGCACAGCAGCACCCCGCGACAGCGGCGACGGAAACGACGACGACAACAACAACAATAAAACAACAGATTTCCACTTTAAGGTATCCCACTTCCCCGATCGATTTCTCTGTCAATTCTACTCCGATTTTCGATCCGTAAATTCGTGTAGAAAGCCCACATGACCCTCTTCGAGATCTCCCAGGTGGATTTTGACATGCCCATCCAAGCTGCTCGAAAAATCAAGGCAAAGTTGGAGAAAAACTACTTTTCTGGAATATTAAAAACTGTTTTAAAACACCAACTTGTCGGCCATTTTTCTTTCTGTACAATAGGATTTTGTAGAAAGTAATCAAAGATAATCAAAGACAACATAACCGAGATTGTAATGCACCTTATGGATTCACTTTTCATCTAGTATGTAGAAAGTTACACGTTGTTAAAGTTTCACGAAATATTATAAATTCTATTTTCAAAAAGTAGAAAAACACTCGATACGGCGTGCGCCCCGACAAACCGGGCGATGTGGTCGCGCACTATATGCATCGAAAGGCACGTATGGATGTTGTCGACGTGTGGGAACTGACGGAACCCGATTTTGTTGCATGTGTGAGACGAAATCAGTTCGTATCCGTCGAGATATCCCCGTATCGACCCTTTGCAAATTAAGTCACAACTTCGTGTACACTCATCAAATCGCGACGAAACTTGCGCCATTGGACTCAAAATATTTTTCTGGTCCTGTGAGCCAAGTTTGGTCCGATTCTGAAATAGTTGATCGGGATGCTATTTTAGCGGGCCCACAAACCCACTCAACGGGCGATTTTGTGCACGACCCACCGGAATCCAAAATTGGACATACCGTTGGGTTTGTCTCATCAAAACAAATTCGTAGACATGTAGTTTGATGACTTTAGTCTGGCGCACATTTTGGTGCAATGCGGGTCCAACGACGGACATCGATTTGACCCGAAATTACGATTGTGCCCGTGTTCCAGAATTTAACTTTTGGATAGGCGTTTCCTTGGCACATCTTATATTCCAAACTCGTTCGTGATGTTTGTTGCAGCATCCGGAGTCATCTGCGGGATTTGGCTTTTCTTGCTTTGTTTATTTGCCGGTTCGAGCTACTGGATTATTCTCCTTTGCACATAACCTCAGGCAAGACACCTTGCCTTTGCTGTTTAAATTTTCTGCTCAATATCATGCATTTTTTGTTTATTTTCAAGTTATTTCTTACTAAATTATATGTAGATGCAAATTACTATATTTTATGCAATTGGCTTAGAGTTAAGAGACTACCGTCAAATTTAGTGTATCTCATTGACTTGTCACGATTGTATATGAGTTGTGTGTGAGAGTTGTGAGTATCATGTAGTGGTCACTTGCGTGTTGGCTGATCACCCGTACGCATGCGTAGGAATAACTGTCAATAGATGCATGTTAGAAGACTTGACAGTAATTTATTATAAACTCGTGTTGTGGAAATGATACGTGTTTGTGTGTCATGGTTACGACACACGTATAGTATCATTGGGGGAAGAGGGGACAGCTACTAGCGTAGGGGCTACATTTATTTTTACACACATTTTGGGCCGATAGTGACTCGGATGAGCGCTACTTACTTCCCCGGGCCGATAGTGTCTCGTATGAGCGCTACTTGACGGCCACTCTTATTACTTGCTTGTGTGAATTCGTTACAGCCCCTGCATAGAACGTGGTCCTCTAAACTGCATTCACATAGAATGGTTAGGAACCTTTACTCATGTATACTTTTCTGTTGAGCTTTATTATTCAGTTTATTGGCATGATATTATGTGTCTTGTTACGTCTCTCTGAGGACCTGGTGAATTCTCCAGGTGTGTGTTTCGTGTTTTCTTACAGGTGCTCTAGCTAAGGCCATTCCTTTCTTCGTGATGATTGCTCTTGGACTCGTCATTTGCTTCGCTCGACCAAATTATTTATTTGTATATTTCTTCTTATTTAAATTTGTTGGTAGCGGATATGTCTCCGTCCAATGTTTGTACAAATGACTATTTGATCATATCATTAAACTTTAGTGATTGTGGATGAGATTTATTTAGTTCGTCATGGCTTTCTACATTTCATAGCTTATGTATACATGCGAACATCTATTATACTCGTATGTATACAGCTGGCATGATACGTATCTAGTTCCAAGTATTTTGGGACTGGGGCATTACACGATCCCTCCGAATCTGATGGCGACTATCTACCTCCTCTACCTGAAGATGAAGGACTTGTCCACTCAGAGACAGACAGTATCAGCACCAGTTGTACTATTTCCTCTGTTCATCCTCGCATGTTATCTACATACATGGCGGACGGAGAAAGACGTGAAGAAGCTAGTGATCAGACCAGCACACAGCTAGAGGGTCTTGAAACAACATTCGCCAAGATCACTGATATGCTTACCAGTATCATGGCGGTTCAAGCTGTTGGGGCTATTCCTCTACCTCAACAAAATGTCTCGGCCCACGCTAGTCCGGCTCATAGCAACAACCCTCCTTTACTACAAAAAGAGTATCATTCCGTTTTGCCTCCTCCAAATCTTGCAAATGCTAGGGGCGGTCCTTCGCCAACGACGCCTGACAACCGTTCAGCAGCCGTTTTCCAACACCTACTCAATCAACAGGATGCAATTGATTCCTTAGTCGCCCATCTCGACACCATATCACACAAAGACGAGCTTCAGAAGATGGGGATATCTCAACCATATCCCCCTGAGTGGGAGAACGCTACTTGCCCTCCTAACTACAAGCCACTGACGCTGAATTCATTTGACTGGTTGACTTCTCCTCGTCAACACATGACATACTTCAACACGCAGACTCTACATTTGCCCAGAGACGATTCATTCTTGTCAAAGCTGTTTATTAGTACCTTGCAGGGGTAGCTTTCGAATGGTTCTGTAGTCTGCTTGACGGATGTATCAATTCATTTAAAGACTTGGAGAGGTTGTTCCTCAACATGTTTTACGAGAGTGGCATGCATGTTAGTATGTCCACCCTCATCGAGACCAAGAAAAGGAGGACTGAGTCTGTCATCGCCTTCATCGAACGCTTCAGGCGGCTAGCACTGAAGATGCCCTTCGGCATACCAGACTTAGAACTTATGGATACTTGTCGACATAACTTCCTTTCTACGGTGAAGTTTTGTCTGGGTATACATAAGTATGATACACGGCCGGCTTTCATTGGGACCGCTAGTGCTGCTGAAAACGACGTTACTAACTTGGAACTACTGGGGTTGAAAACACCCAAATCCGAAGACAAGGGCAAGCATCCTCAAACTATCCCTGTTCGTGGGGGTAAAGGGAAAGAAGTCCTGAAGGTCGACACTTTCAAAGGAGCTGCAATTCTCAGGGCGCCTCTGACAAGCCTAAGAAGACCTTCTCCTTTGATGAAGATGATGTCATTACCATCTTTCACACATTAATGAAGGGTAATAAGCTGACATTGCCTCTACCACGACGTCCTGCAGAGGCGAGCCAGCTCAACGATCCCAAGTACTGTCTCTATCATTAGTACATGCACCATTCCACCAAGGACTGCATCATCCTAAAAAAAGATACAACAGCTTATCGACAGCCAAGTGATCAACCTAGAAGCTGAAGACAAGGTCGTATCGTCTAACATGATCTCTCTTCAGTTTGGTGACTTTCCTCCCACAGAAGTCCCAGACGGTGCGGTTACGATTCCCAAGGCAATAATGGAAGTCGTCAACCTACTGCCAGCTTGCAACTCTACCTTGGTACTACTCACGACTGAACGTGGTAAGATCATGTGGGTACATCCGGACCTTGTGCAAGAAGTGACGCCGGGGGTGGTACCTCCCAAAGCAAAAAGGGGTAAGAAATACAAGTCATGCCATATGGTATCCTTTCACATCTACGAGGTTCTATCTAGCGAGACGCGATCGGGGAAGACTTATCTTCGAACATACGACTCCGCATAAGAAGAAGCAGTACCTTCTCAACCTCCTGCTGTCCCCACAAGCTCAGAAGCCGGCCCGTCTAGGCCTCCAACTACGGACAAAGCCAAGCAGAAGGAGACGCGGTTTGACAAATCTCTGAAGGCACCAGCTCCCGAAGGCATGGATTGGCCCTACAACTTTGACATACTGGCACAGCTAGCCAATACACCTGCCAGGTTGTTTCTCTTCGATCTGTTGTGACTCTCCAAAGAAACACGGAAGGCCTTAAGCGAGGCTTTACTACATGTCGACTCTTATCTCGTTGAAGTCAAAGCCCCCACTGAAGATTCTATCTCTTGTCCCCACTGCCACAATACTATGGATGTGGTGCCCAACATCACCTTTTAACAGGAGGACATGCCACTAAAAAATAATCTTCATGATAGACCCCTGTAATATATAGGGTATATCGGAGCGATCAAGGTGGACCGCATGCACATCGATCTAGGATCCTCCCTCAGCATCATTCCTAGAAGTTTGCTTAAAGTTCTGGGAATCCCTCTGCACAAGCTATCTGCAACCAACACAACTATCATGGCTTTCAATATTGGTCGAAGCCACCCGCTTGGCAAGATCCATCTCAAGTGCCAGATCGGTGATCTCTGAACGGAGGTTTCTTGCTATTTGATCGATGCCAATGTATCCTATAATGTCTTATTAGGACATCCATGGATACACGAGAACATGATCGTTCCTTCCATACTTCACCAATGCTTCAAGTACGTCAACAGCGACGGTATCGTGAGGATGGAGTTTGCCGATGTCGATCCTTTTAAGGGCATCGAAGCTTACTATGGAGATTCTGTAATTTACCAATCTCAGCCCCCGAAGGATGACGGCAACGAAGCTGACAATGAAGCTGAAGCAAGTTCATCCTCCAATGATGGTCCCCTGATCATCCGAGTCAAAGGACGTACTACTCCAAAAGGTACTCTGAAGCCTCTCACAATCTAGGTAAAAAAGAAGAACCCTGACAAGGTCAAACCATTGACCATCACTCTCAGCAAGACACCCCGGAAGGAACCTACTGATGCCCGTCCTTCCAATCCTGAAGAATTACCCTACGTGGTAAACTCGGCCAAGACTGTGGCTCCTCTTCAAGATGATGATCCTCTCAATGAGTATATCAATACTCATAATAATGTACCTTCAGCGGATGATGTTATCCCTGAAGAAAAACTTGCGTATTTCCTTAGTAAAGGTTTATATTTGAATTACTCTGATGTCTATCAATCTGTAAACCACTACATAGATACAATATATGCTCTAGAGCACGGCATAGGACCACACCTCTGCATGCCGGTCATGACGCCTCACCTGCAGGAAAAAGTTTACCCAGAAGATATCCTCTACTTCATCGTTCCAGCCAGAAAGAAGGATGAAGAACTAATCATCTTCGGTCTTATAATCGGCGAGAGAAAGTTCATTCCAGACTCTACTTCTCCCAAGCACAAGCTGACTATGACTCTGGAAAAATGCAACTTTTTTGGTATAGTTGGCAGGACAAGAATATCATCCAGAACATGGGATATTACATCAAAAGCGACCAGGGGCTAAATTACGGTCGAGGACGACGGTTGCCAATACGATACTTTGCTCTTCTCGGCAAACCCGAGAACTACTATCAATGAAGCAGTGTTGGTTTGGTTTATGTCACTCCTCCAATAACTCTCAAAAGATCAGATGATGAAGCAGATCGTTGTTCTCATTCTTCTGATTCCTCCTTCTGGGACTCAGACTCCATCATTGACGACATGTTCAAGACAACTCTGTCCGTCAACATGGTTTTCATTGACCAAATTACAGACGATGTCCAATCAATCGAGCTTGAACAATAGGCTCAAAAGTTGGATACTAGGTGGGAGCTGCGCTTCGAACAACGTGAACCACCTACTGAAGACGAAGTCATCCAAGTCAATTTAGGAGATGAATCATCTTTTAAACCAATCTTCATCAGCAAAAGTCTATCTGGAGATGAACGCCAATCTCTTATACAGCTTATAAGAGAATATATCGACGTCTTTGTATGGAGCTATGAAGACATGCCAGGCTTGGACCCTAAAGTCGCCATGCACCGCCTGAACATTTCGTCTAAAGCTAAGCTAGTGAAGCATCAACAACGACGATTCCGACCAGATGTCATGGAGGCCATCGAGAATGAAGTCAAGAAGCTCATTGCCTGTAGATTCATTCGCGAAGAATAATACCCTGACTGGGTTGCCAACATCGTTCCATTCATGAAAAAGAACGGTAAAGTTTGAGTCTATATCGATTACCATGATTTGAACTCTGCATGCCCGAACGACGAGTTCCCTTTACCGATCACCGACATAATGATCGACAATACTTGCGGCTTAGAGCGAACGTCCATCATGGATGGGTTCTCTGGCTACAACCAGATCAAGATATTCCCCGACGATAAGAAACAAACATATTTTCGAACACCGTTGGGGGTATACTGCTATATGTTGATGCCCTTCAGATTGAAAAATATAAGGGCGACATACCAGCGAGCCATGAGCATAATTTTTTTGTGATCATTTGTGCAAAACTGTAGAGTACTACGTAGATGATATTGTAGTTAAAAGTCGTCTCAAGGGCAACCACCTCCAAGACTTGAGAACGGTGTTCGAACTAATACGTGCACACCAACTCAAAATGAATCCAACCAAGTCTTTTCTGGGAGTCTTCTGCGGCAAGTTCCTTGGTTTCGTCATCACTTCAAAGGGTATACATCTGGACCCAGAGAAAGTGAAGGCTACCCTCGATATGCATCCTCCAAGAAACCTCAAAGAGCTACGCGGACTACAAGGAAGGTTAGCCAACATCAGACGATTCATTTCGAACCTCTCTGGAAGGTGTCAACCATTCACTCAGCTCATGAAAAAGGCGTATCTTTCGTCTAGATTGAACAATGTCAACGCGCATTCGACGATATCAAGGCATATCTCACAAGCCCTCCAGTATTGGTAACTCCAATAATGGGGAAGCCTTTCTTACTATATGTCCGTACTATGGACCATTCTCTTGGCGCCCTATTAGCTCAGAAGAATGAAGGCAGCCATGAACAGGCAATCTACTACCTCAGTCGCACAATGGTGGGTGCCGAACACAGATACACACCGGTGGAGAATGAATATCTTGTACTAGTATTTGCCATCCAGAAGACACGCCACTATGTGTCTGGCCAGACTATCCATATTATATCTAAAGTCAACCCTTTCAGAATACTCATGACTAAACCAGGCTCTCTCAATTCCCGTTTAGCTACATGGGCAATGCTGTTGACTCCATACGATATGCTCTTCGTTCCTCAGAAGGCAGTAAAAGGCCAAGCGTTAGCTGATTTCCTAGCACCTCATCCGGTGCTAGAATCGTCCAAACTCTACGACGAAATACCTGATGAAGTAATGGAATCTAACACTGCAACTGAATAAATCCCTATTTGGCGAATGTTCTTTGACGGTGCATCAAGAACAGGACCTAAAGAAAATATTGTGGCTAGAGTTGGCGTCGTGCTCGTGTCACCTGATCATCTGGTTATACATCGTGCATATTCTCTCGTGGAACCATGCACCAATAACGTGGCCAAATATAATGCCCTATTAATCGGCCTGCAACTGGCAAAGCAACTGGGAGTTGACTATCTAGAAGCTTACGGCAATTTCAAGCTAATAGTTAGTCAGGTCCGAGGGGATTATGAAGTTCGTCATGAATATCTCATCCCCTACTACAAAGCAACAATCGAGTTGGAGTCCACTTTCGTTGGATTCTTCATCGAGCATGTGCCTCGACTACAGAGCATAGAAGTAGAGGCTCTAGCCGGTCTCGCTGCATCCTTGACCGTCCCAACCAATGCTCAGCAGTCGATCACAGTATCTGGTCGAGAACTATTCTGTGTGAAAAATGCCTTACATATTCATCACAGTTACACAACGGAAATAAACGTCGATGCTAAAGACTGGAGATTTCCTTTTATAGACTACGCCGTTTATGGAATCGTCCCCGAGGACCCAAAGGAAGCAGTATCCATCCAAAGGCGATCCCTCAGACTTTACTATGACACAGCTACCAAGATGTTGTACCGACGCTCTTACGACGGGCAACTATTACGATGCTTATCAGACTCAGAAGCCAAACATGCACTCCGGAAGGCTCATGATGGAGTTTGTGGTGCATATCAACCAGGACCTAAATTTCATGATCGCCTCAAACGAATGGGTTATTACTGGCCCACAATGATAGCAGATGCTGTTGAATATGCAAAGAAGTGTAGCGCTTGTCAGTTCCACGCCGATTTTATTCATCAACCTTCGGAGTTTCTACACCCGACGGCAGCATCTTGGCCTTTTAAAGCCTGGGGCATGGACGTCATAAGACCAATCAGCCCGCCATCCTCCAAAGGATATCAGTTCATCCTAGCTATAACCGATTACTTCTCCAAATGGGCGGAAGCTATACTGCTCACTGAAGTGAAAGCGTCAAACGTGATCAGTTTCATCAAACTCATGTCATCTACCACTTCGACCTACCTCGCAGGATCATCCATGATAATGGTCCACAGTTCGTAAGCCATGCATTCTATCGGTTCTGCGATAGGAATCAGATCCAAAACGTAGCCTCTACTGCCTACAATTGAGCGGCCAACGGGCTGGCAGAAGCCTTCAATAAAACCATCATAAAACTTCTCAAGAAGTTCGTGTCTTCAAACAAGCGCGATTGGAATGAGAAGCTCGGTGAATGTCTGTGGGCCTATCGTACAACGGTTCGGACGCCAACAGATAGTACGCCATTCCCTCTGGTTTATGGGAGCGAAGTAGTGCTTCCCATAGAAATCCAGATTCCTTTTCTTCGAGTAGCTTTAGCCAGCAAGTTAACTACCAAAGAAAGCTACCGTCTGCGACTCCAAGAGCTCGAAGCGCTAGACGAAAAACGCTTGTTAGCTCAGCAGCGCATTGAGCTATACCAAGCACGCCTTTTCAGAGCCTTCAATACGAAAGTGAAAGAAAGAATCTTCCAAGTCGGCGATCTAGTCTTAGCAGTAAGAAGACCAATGGTCGTGACGTACAAAACAAAACAAAAATTCTAGCCTAAATGGGAAGGTCCTTTTATCATAGAATCAGTGTATTCTAACGGTGCGTATCGACTAACCAAGTCCGATGGTGACTTTCTCATGACGCCTATCAACGACAAGTTCCTAAACAAATATTATGTGTAACCTTTTTTCATATATGTTCAGTCATGTAAATGTACAGTGCGATGCTTATATGATTCAAAAAATTATCTAACTATTATCCGTATTTCAAGAGTCTTGAATACGCCCTGGATAATAGGTCCTCTAAAAATTTCCTCACTGGAATCATTCCCGTTTTTGACTCTCTCCAAACTCGATTTGACGAAAATAAGTCACGTCCCTATCACCTCCGAATTGTTTTCTGATAATTATTTCCCCGGTGGAATGATTAAATGTTTTGCTATTTCCATATAACCTCTGAGCAAAGCATTCATCAAGGATAATCACGTCCATATTACCTCTGAACTATCCACTCCCACCTAATGTTATATATCTTTCCATGACCATATTACCTCTGGTCAGATATAGAACATCCTCTGCTATTACGTCCATATTACCTATACTAGCAGCTTCATTCAACTTATTATCTATATTCGAATAAACTTGAATATAAAACGAATAATAGGTCCACATCAAAATTCTCCAGCGGAATATCCACCAGAAATATCCTTGCTACGTCCATATTACCTCTAGTACCGATATTTCATAAAGCTACATTCACTTTAAAAAGATTCTTTATTTTGTACTTAAACGTCTATCAAGAGACGAAAAAAAGGTACAAGTGCCGTGACTGCTGGAAAGAGAAGGTTGACGGCTGGAAAAAAGAAGGTTACAAAGAATCTAAGGGATACATAGGTGATTGATGTTATCCCTTAGAGCCGCGATTTCGGCTTCAGACTTCACGGTAGCTCGACGGCACGCCTCTGCTTGACGAGCAGCTTCATCCTCGAAAAGGATCAGACTCAGATGCTCTCCCTCCAACTTCGCCAGCTGTTCTTCTAAATGGGTGGCAGTCATGGCAGCCTGAGACAAATAATCCTCTTATTCAGATATTGCCGCCCTCAAGTTGGCTTCCAGTTGGGCAATCTCATTCTTGATCTGCACGATGTGATTATACCTCTCGATGATCTGCATAGCCAGTTTGTTCTTCGAGGCGGCACCCGCCACACTTGCAGCGTTGAACTGACCATACTGGTCAGCCAATTCACCGATCTCTCTAACAAGGGCATCCTTCCTTGCCTGGAAAGTAGCCTTCTCCTCTGCAAGAGCCGTCATCAAAGCCACATCCTCTGCACGGAACAGCGACATTGGGCTCTATTATTTGGTATCCCGGAACCTGGCCACCTGACCCTCCAGGTCATTCAGAACTTTTCTCAGAGTATTGGCCCGTTCTTCCTAGCCGGCAATGCTCTCGAGGGACGCCACTTGGCATTCGGCAACAGCCTTCACAGGGCCAAAGGCAGTGTTCCTATTCAGGACTCCAGGAAGCTTCACTTTCAGTATAGAGTAGAAAGCTTTGACGACTTCCTGGGCCATCTCATCATCTTTAGTGGAGGTCGTCGGAGAGGAAGCTTGGAGAGTCTCTTCCGCTCCATGAAGAGATACTTGACAAGAAAATCCATTCCACCAAAAACCACTCCCGATTATCATGTGTCACATCTACATTACCTCTGATACCGATAGTCTTCCGACTTGACACCTGAATCCAACCCGGGATAAAAGACACGGTGTCGAGACCACAAAACCTATCACATCCATATTACCTCTGTTTGGTTTTGTTTCAAATCTATTACCCACACCATCAGTGTACAGAAGGGTAATAGGTCCACGAAAGTATCATTCAAATCTATTTGCTCGTATTCCCAGATGCACAAAGAGGCAATAGGTCCAAACAAAAAAAAGAAAAAAGAGGAAGGGTCCTCCAGCGGGATACCCTTTACACAAATGCTGTATTAGGCCCTCTAATACAAATACCACAAGCAAATAATGGAGTGAATGTATTCTGTTTATTCAATATCAGTTACATACATAGGACTACATCAGCAGCAAAAAGAAAAGAGAGGAAAATCCACTACTCATCAGCAACACTTAGTTTGGTCAGTATGGCAGCACTACTCCTTCGTCAAAAGGCAGTTTTGTGGCACTCGAAAGTCATGTTTTACTGCTGAGAAGCAAACAAGGCTGTTGAACCTTCAAGAAGCTACACGAAGGAGAGCAAATATAGTATACTGAAAATATCTACAAATGGTGATTTTCTCTTCTCCTTATTACGGACGTCCTAAGCCCGTTCCTCCAAGGGACCATACCTTCAAAACAACATCTCTAGTATTGCTTTTGCCTACTTGAAGAACTGTGAAAATAGAACTTTCACGATGATACCCCACCACCGTCCGACTCTCCGATGTAAAAAGGTTCTTCCTACCATCTGAGGAAAACCCTTCCAAAGCACGAAGAGTTCTGAGCTCTCTGATGTGTGTGTCAAGTGTTATTTCTTTACAATATCCAAAATCGTCGATACTGGCCCTGGAGAAATTTGCTAGCCAGATCCCTTCAAAATATG
The DNA here is from genome assembly GCA_029216955.1 of Iris pallida. NCBI lineage: Eukaryota > Viridiplantae > Streptophyta > Magnoliopsida > Asparagales > Iridaceae > Iris > Iris pallida. The sequence goes on from JANAVB010009599.1 coordinate 1,459,766, forward strand.
AAAAGGGACAGAAGAGAAAGTCAGACTCAGAAATCTGCCGGAAAAACTAAGTATTGAAGGACTCTTATGCGCCCAAAGGGCTATGCGCCCAAGAGGATATGCGCCCAAAACAAACATGTTGGCGCATATCATACAAATAGTACGTGGGCTCATAACATGCAGATGGCATGTGGGCGCATAACATGGAAACATGTAGGCGCATAGCATACCACAGTGTTGGCGCATGACTTCTGTGGGCGCATAATGATGCTCACAAAAGTATGTTGCCTTAGGCACATGCGCCCAGGCAGAAGAAAAGACTGAGCCTCACAAATTAACGCTCGGGACTTTATTTTTGAAGCGTGCCCTCACCCAGAATCGGTTCCTGGACTGGTGAAGACGCTGCCGCAGGAGGAGAGCCACTCGGCGCAGCCCCCTTGCGCTTTGCTGATCTCTTGGTGACCTTGGGAGACATGGTTCTTAGAGAAGAAGATGAAGAGTTTTTGAAAAATTCTAAGAGAGGAAAATAATGAGCTCTCTCTCCTTCAGAGCCTATTTATAGGCAGAGGCCACTTTCTATGCACCCACTATCTTTATGCGCCTATGTGCCCATTGCGTAGTATGCGCCTACAATGGCCTATGCGCCCACGTGAAGAACCAGCCTCTTGCACACTATGCGACTGCCACTTGCTGACGTGGTCGACGTATGAAAGATGGACCTCTTTAAATTCTACCCCGATGAATCTGTCAGTTTAGATTTTGAGGAAGATCTCAACAGTTGTATCCCTCTGACAGGCTGGCCAAACACTATGTGCCCAAAGAGAGAGCCGTGCTAGACGTCCATTGCATCACGAGAAGACGATCCATGCTTCTTTCAAAGTATTTCGAACTCGTTCAAGTATCGAAAACTTTGAAGGGGGTCTTGTAGAAGCATGAAAATTTTAACAAATAAAGCCTTATGTGCCCAAGCCAAAAGAGGACATATGCATCCAACTAAAGCTCCTATGTGCTCAAGTCACTCAGTGAAGCTCCTATGAGCCCATCATCCTGCGAAGCTCTATGCGCCCAAGCCTGTGAAGCTCTATGAGCCCAAGCCTCCCTCTGTGAAGGAGGGCACAAAGCCTGAAACAGGGCTATGCGCCCAAGCCTGACTTGGTCAAAGCCATGATCAAAACGTGCACCGAAGTACACGGCCACGTCAGTCTCCACGAGCAGTCATGCACCAAAGCATGCGGCCACGTCAACACCAACCCACGATCTCGTAGCTTGCATGCGCCTACACCCTATGTGCCCAAAGCAGGACTATGTGCCCATATGAAAACCAGTATGTTTTCCTCATGTGGGCGCATAACATCATCCCAACTCAAGAATTACTATAGAAAGGGGGCCTCATCCCTCTTCAAAACACAGAACGGAAAGTATTTTCATGAGCCAAATTGCTGCACTTTTTGCCAGTGAGCCGAGAGTTAGCAATTTTCTTAAGTTTTTCTCCCACTTTTGTAATCGGAGTGTCAACAGAGTAAAGGAGCAACTGTCGTTCGATCTCTAGCGTCCCATTTCCCAGAATTCTTTTTTGTACTCGGGGAACCTTAGCGGAGGATCTCTCAGGCATACTCGATTTGTGGTGCCTTGCGCCAATAAAAAAAGACAACATTTTCTTCTTCTTTTTGTGTGTGTCCATGATAGGTTGAATTAACACCCTATTCAAAATATGACAGGTTGTACTTACAGTTCTGCACAAAAATATTTTGGAAGATTGTGCTGATTAAGCATGAGTCAAGCTATATTGCTTAGAGTTGTATTTTTTCGTTGTAGAACACTATTTTTTAAGGTGTTCTTGGACAATAAAATTTATGGTAAAATCTATTATCATCGTAAAAAATCAGTATTTTTGAATTTTCCACCATGATCATTTCGGATTGAGTAATCATGAAGCATTTTTTGTTTTGAACCATTTTACAAAATAATTAAAATTCAAAAATGGCATCCCTTCTATTTGATAAAAAGTAAACCCATGTAAATCTGGAGAAATCATCGACTATAACAAAAGCGTAGAGTTTACCGCCAAGGCTAGCGACTCTACTAGGACCAAACATATCCATATGAATTAATAGTATGGGTCTAAAAGTGCTTACAACATTGATGGATTTAATTGATGACCTAGTTGCTTTATTCTTTTCAATATCTGAACATACCATCTCTCTTGAAAGAAATTTCTGGGAGTCCTTTTAAAAGCTTCTTAGTTGATAGCCTTGAGATAGTATCCATGTTAGCATGTCCCAGTCTCATGTGCCATAGCCAGCTTTCATCTTGATTGGCTACTAGAAACTTACTTGTACTGTTAGTAATTTCTAAAAAATATATATATATTGTCTACCCTAATCCCTTTATATACGGGTTACTAATAGATATTTCATATATAAATCATTTATCTTCCACAAAGTTGATACCATAACCGTTATCTGCTAAATAACTAATGCTCAACAGGTTATGTCTCAATTTTGTGACTATATAAATGTCTTTCATTACTGGGTAGGGAGATTTACCAACAATACCATTTCCTATGTTGTTACCTCTAAGATTATTACCAAAGAAAACATACCCTTCTCTCTTCATGGATAGCGTAGCGAATAAGGATGCATCACCTGTCATGTGCCACGAACATCCGCTATTGAGGATCCATTTGCTTTGAGCATGAGAGGGTTGAAGGTCCACCTACAAAATAAGTAGATGTAACCTTTGGTACCCATTTCCTCAAGGAATCCAAGTAAGCACATTTGTGTCAACTAATTTTCAAGCTCTACATTACTGTGATATATGCCCGTGTTTACCATAATATGTGCATGTAAGTTTTGAAGTAGTGTTCTTTGTTTCTGTGTTGACATGCTTCTTTTGTGTCTTTCTGAAAACCTGTATGTGAAAGCATAGTTATGATAAATGTGTTGCTTATGTGCTTTATTTGATTTAGTCCTTTGTGGTATATGTACAGTATTAGGACTAACCTTAGGCTGTGTAACTGGGGTGACCTATTTTCCTAATTTAATCTCTAACTTTTTAGAGATGACACAAGACTCTTCGAATTTAGTAGTCATATCATTGAGTCTTTGTACAGTAGCCAAGTGTCTCTTCATCTTTATGTTATACAGTTCTTGTATTTTGTCATAGTCTCTTTCTTTCTTTATATTGTGAGGATAGCCTTATGATAGTCCAGTTTAATCCTCCGTGTTACCGGTAGTAGACGTCTTTGATATCTTCAAGAAGATTTATAACCTCCGTTAATCAATTTCTTGGATTTTTTAAATTTTTTGTATTTTTTCAATTCTCTGAATTTTTTGAATCTTTGAAAATCATGAATACGATATATTTTTTATCGTAATTCACTAACGACATTTGTTGGACTGTTGGTTTTGTAAAAACTATTTTTTTGCGAGATTATATTATAGTAAAATCTCCTTGTTCATTTTATTAAAAATATATATATGTAATAAATATTTGTTTTGTATAGAAAAATATTATGGAGATTATGTTTGAAAATATAAATATTTTATTACTAATTATTTTAGTTTTAAGGTTTTTGACAATTTAATGGTTAGTTGTTTTCCTAAAAATATATATTTGTACTAAATATTTAATTTATATAGAAAAATATTAGGGAGATTATGTTTTGAAAATATAAATATTTTATTACTAATTATTTTAGATTTACGGTTTTTGACAATTTAATGGTTATTTGTTTTCCCTCGCATCGGGTTAGGACAAATACCAGTCCTAATGTTTTAGTCTACCAAGATTGTGGGCTACAACTCTTAGTTAGCTAGTATCGGGAGGTTGATAGCTAAATTGTAATTAGCTAGCAATTAGTAGTACTAGTAACTAATTAATTAATCAGTAGCTATATTTTAGTGCTAATTAAATTAACGGATGGTAATAATGTTAGGTTTAGCAGTTAGTGTTAGTACGTAGTTAGCATTTTCACTAATTTTCTAATTTCCTATTATATATACATTTTTAGGATTTTTCACGCAATCCCCTATATATAAATATATATACTGCACAACCCCCAATGTTACAATAAACAACATTCCTAAACCTACTTTCAGCAGTAGCCGCCAACCCATCTCCTGTAGCAATCTTTCGATCCCCTTGTGGCTTATGGTCGAGCCACCACCATTTCCTCCTCCCCTAGTGGCCGAGCCACCACCAAACTGGTCGAAAAAAACCACCACCTCCATCGCTTCCCCCACAATCTTTTCCTCCGGCCATCTCCTACTGCAAAAAAGTGTCCTTCTGGGATGCCAAAAATTTATCTTAAAAAGGCCCAAATCAGTCTAAATCGTAATTTAGGACGAATTTTATGACGGTATGTAACAGTGTTATTAGGGTGGCGTGGCAAAAAGTTTTAGGATGAAAAATACTGTCCTAATTTAGTTTTAGGGTCGAAAAATCTAACCGTACTAAAAGAGTTTGAATTATTATATGTTTTTGACCGTTTACTAATCTGTCTCAAAATAAATGAGTTTGTGACGAATAACATCCGTCCAAGAAAAATTTGCCAGCATCACAAAAGGATATTGTTTATATCTAGGACAATTACATAACCGTCCCAAAAGTAATACTTATGAAATTATTGTTTGTATTTTTCAGCTATAAAACATACAATTTAAATACACAAATAATATAATCATATGATCATGGCCGTTGTCAAGCTTGTCCTCAGATGTATCTTCATGTGTTGGAGCTCCCATGCAAAAAAAGCTTAACAATATCAAGCATTCTTTACCATTAAGTTGAAGACAACAAAATCCATATATAATTATAATGTTCAATTGATAAACAACAAAAAAGCTTAACATTAACCATCCTTTACCATCATTTCCAAAATAAATCCAAAACACAATACATCACACACACCATCAGCTACAAAATCAACCCATTATCTCCACCATTACATACAAAATTTTAAACCCAAAACATTAAGCACAACACACTGTTTTTGAATCATATATTAAACATTCAAGTATATCCAACATGAACCCAAAAAATTAACTCATTTTTTTTCCATCACAAGATCGTCGCCCATATTGTATAACGCTAGAAAGATTCCAAAATACACACTTAAATAATGAAAAACAAGTTGGCCATAGGGAGGGGGGAAGAAAAGACACTTAAAGTATGCATCTTCTGGAGTATCTGCAAAATTGACAACAAGAAAACGAACATCAGTGAAAGAAATGTTTAAAAATCCACAATTATATTAAATAGCTAAACAATAAGAAAAGGCAACTACTATACATACAAATTCATGAGTCATTAAAACAACTCAAATCCTGTGATGAATAACCAAAAAATAACATTCATAAAAAGTAATGAAACAAGAACTCAAAGAAATCATCACATGTGTATAGAAAACTGGGGCAAATCAATCTTCAGTCCAGTCTCCAAATGAAAAGGTATACAACCAAATTTTTATGTGTATGTACCAACTTTTCAAAGAAGCAACTTGTCAGTGTCAGGTTTCAAAAAAGGGCTTAAACTCTTTAACCAAAAAGATTGTTCTACTTGTTCCAACTCGTATTTTGTGGTCTTGCAACAAGGCTTCTTTTAGAATCTAAACATGGCAAATATTTTTTAACTTAAATGTATTTTCTTTTACTCAAATATCTACATAGGAATTGTTGTATCCTTTTTACTGTCTCAAACCTAGCCTTATTTTCTTATGAGTTAGATCATTTGGATCCTAACCAATCTATAGGTTCCTGCTGCATTTCTGAACCATCTGAAATGATTCTAACGAAAGAGCAACCACCTAAAAATAACTAAAAAAGTTTCAAAGGTGAGTTTATTTTCTCCAATTGACAACATTCGTATTACAAATCCCAAGAAACCATATCCGAAGACCTAAGGTAAGTCCTACTTAGGGATCGAGAAGGAAGTAGACATTTTCAGTTATGTAAAATTTAGCCACCATGCTCCATGAATTATCAAGTATGCAACCACCATTCAACGCACGATGTTATCAGATCTAGCCCATTCAATGCATGATGTTCAAGTATACAATGCTGATACATTATGCATATATCAATATATTCATAATTAGATGAGAAAAGGGAAGATGTACACTAAATTGTTATCTGGATGACTTTTCATACCTAATATTACCAAATTAGTGTACTTTTTAATAAGTTCATAATAGTCTTCAATCATCAACATGAAATTGAACATGGATAATCATATACTTCCTAGAAGCCAGTACACGATCATTGCAATATATTTCCCTATTGGATGAATAGATTATAATCAACATTTATCTGGAATAATAAATATTGTAATTGTATGAGCAGTCCAAACAGAGTAGTCATGTATCATAACTAATAGTTGTTCATTTATGCAAAGGAATAAGCAAGGTTGAATATGTAAGCTCGTGCTTGATGAGTGAAGCCATCTTCGAGGTGTAATTTCGTTTGTTTTGTTCTAAAACTTGGCAGGCTAAACATATATCGTTTGTTACAATGCTTGTAATAAACACAACAAGTTCTCTTTATCAGCCTTTCAACTGCATGTTGTGAACAAATTGTATGATCTGGTTATAAGATTATATAAAGCCTAAACTATATTCATGGTTAAGAGCTACTGAGCCAGTATTTCTTTTCCAACTTCACTTACTTGCATATGAGTTCAGTCTTCTTAGACTTCATTCTGATACATATCTTTAAGTGAGTAAGTCTAAAGGCTTACATTACACTCGATTTTCTTTCTCCAGGGATACTCGTTGATCTCTGAACTAGAATTTGGACAACGACTTTCCTGGACAATCTACAAAAAGGAAATACATGAAATATATTACTGTAGTATGGATAGATAATATTAACTGTAAAGTCTACTCCATTTGTTATCATTGTAGTATATAAGTGTGATGAAAGAGAGACGTCTTCAATTAAAATGGATCATGTTATGCTCATAATATCTTACCAACAAGCAATATTGCTTAGTCAGCTATGAACAAAATTACTTAATCAACATGCTAGGGTTAAAACTTACTTTGTTTAGTTTCAGAAGCTTCATCAATATGTTTGCAAGAATTTTCTTCTTCCTCTGGCATGCCTTTCCCAACCTGTCTGTCAGCAGAGAAAAGGGATATAAAATGACGAAAAGCTGCATCATTGTTTCATTTACCTAAAAAATGATATCAGAAAGCTAACAGGGAAATCATAACATGTATCTGATTAACCTTACCTGATTTAAACTAAAAAAATTCACTTGACTGAATTGTGCTTTAGTTCTTTTAGAAATATGATGTTGAGCGCGTAGGTTTCTTAGCATACAAATTTCACTTGATTGAATTTACCCTCATGTATTTTACTATATATTATATACAGAGTATTTTATATTATAACTAGATTCAAATTCTTTTAGCTCGAGATTTTACGGCTTTCAAATTGTGATTAAGAATATTCTTTTTGGTAGAAGTTATGTAATTAAAATCTGTATAGTTTGTACCTCTTAAAAAGTCTAATGATGTTTGACTTGATATTTTTCATGGGTTCCCAGAGATGTACAACTTACTTCTCGAGACATACATTAAAGATGCAAATATTAAACGCAAATTATTTAATGCCATCGAGAACATTCCTTGTGTTACAAGGAAGTAAAAGTAGGCAACAAATTGGATAGCAAGGTATCATTTCTTCCAGGGTTTTTTGTTTCAAATGAATCTAGTTCTATAAATTAAATGATCTTACATTGTTAAGTTTTCTGATAGTCTATAGTACATATCTGATGTGAAATTTCTCTGCATATAAATATTCTTAAAGTTTTCCTTTGCTTTTAGGTTTCAAATTTGGAAGGAGACTTGAATCTGTGTGAAACTTCCCTTTATTGATTTAATTTTGTTGTTTGGCTTACTGTGTCAGAGAGATGATTGTGATTCCTAGAACAAATATTATGATTTTTTTATTTGGGATTGTAATATGCCAATTGTAAACAACCAAGATCTTGTAATGTCGTTGGCTTTTGTTTTCTTTTCTTTTGATCGATGTTGGTGTTTCCAGATTGGGAACCAAGATACATATTCGATCCTTGTAATCAACCTGCAAATAGATCAAGAACCAGGTGTGCACAGGACCAGCCCAGAGGGTTAGGTTGTTTGTTATATTCGAAACTAATTTTGGTTGCCCCATGATCCTTATTGTCGGTCGGTTCTTGTTTGATGTAGTCTGGAAGTCTCGGACTAAGCTAGCTAGGCGTTCGACTAATGTTTCATCAAATGCTCAAGTTAGATTCTGAGCTTCAAGGACATATAGGTCTTATGTATTATTATCTACCCAAGCTAATTTAATTTTCTTTATAATTAATTTCATTAAAATTGAAAAAACAAATTACCTATAACTCATCCAAATTCCTTCATAGCAAGTAGAAGGAACGCATACATGTGGGTGATAGTGTCAATTAATGGATTTTGTTGTAGACTTGCGCAAAAAAAGAGATCCTGCTGTAAGCTTCTAAACTCGAGCAATTCACGATGCTCAAATAACTCAAGCAAAATATAATTAGAAAGTTGTAATTGTCAAGGAAGTTTTTTACAATATTTAAGAATTTTAAAATAGATTATCAAAATTATCCTTAATTTATAAGGAAAGCTATAATTTTTCAATGTAATAAATTGAGGCTAGATTTTATAACAAAATTTGAAAATTCTTGGACATTATAAAAGTCTCATTGGAAATTACAGCTTCCTAAAATTAGTGCAATATTTAAATTATGGAAACTTAAGTACAACCAACAAGGAAATCTTTCAAAATGGATTATACGCAGCGGATCAGAGGTTTATAGATTTTTAGGATCCTCAGCCATCAAGCCAGTAATAAGGTTCTTGTTATTTTTCCTCTGATTCAAATAAAATTAGCTTCAGATTTTACATGCATGTAATAGGTGTCTAGTTCTATTTGGACGTCAAATTATCGATGTGGCATATGCATTGATCTAGTGAACCATTGGTTCTTATTGAACAAGTGTGACTATGTGATGTTGCCTTCCGTTGCTTATTTCTCTTCAGTCTTATCTTTCCATGTATAAAGGATTACATAAGAAAATAAAACATTGATTATTTATTGCTTCTATCGATGTTGCTTCTTATTTGGAATGAAGTGTATTAAGTTTCCATCGGATTTTGGCATAGAAGGCAAACAGTATCCTCATCTTGTTTGGTTGCCAAACTTTTCTGTTTCTTACCAAATAATAAGGAAAAATAGCAAAGGTCAAACGTTCAGGAAGATACCAGTCAGCGTTTACCTTTTATCTTTGTCGAGTACATTCATATAAGAACCAAACGTTCAGAAAAATTTATTCAACTCTAAGAAATAAACACTTCAAAATTTGACAGGAAGCAAATGCCTAAGAAATTGAGAGAAGGTCATTTTATCTTTGTCGAGTACGTGTTCTCCGTGACCGCCGACGATTTGAGTTTCATCCCTCCGATTATTACTAGATACTTTAAATTTAGCAATTTAGTCAGTGCCAAACCCTAATAAAAGACTAAAAAATCTATCAAAATTTACCAATTTTATTGCTAAAAAAAGAATCCTTAAAACATATAAAATCCCATAAAAGAACACCTTTTTTTCTTACAGACCTAGGGGCACCGGACCCGGCCACTTGCCAAGCACTGCGTCCACATGATATCGGGTGCGAAAGTCGTAGACGCAGAGGAACCTCGGCTTGTAGCCACCATCGAAATAGGTTATCGATGGTAAGGAAAAGGTATTCTGCTGCTCCGCGACGCTACTAATATCGATTAGAATAACATGCAGCCAAAATTGGGGATACTGAAATTTTTGAAGGAAAATATACCTATGAATTTGATCGGAGATCACCAAGCAGCATCATCGAACTTTGAGAGAGTCTCTGTTAAGATCTGAGAGAGATTCAATTAAGATCTACCAAGCCACAAGCACATAGGGTTGAAGAATCGACTAGCAGCAAAAGTCGGAGAGGACGGTTTCCCATTAGTAAAATGAATGAGAAAAGAGAGAGAGAGAGAGACGATGTGTATATTTGTGTAGAGAATAAGTTCTGAAAGTTTTGGGATGGACGGTCTAAATTAAGCCATCCAATCGAACGGTCAAGATGGAGACATGTGGAGGTAAACTTTCCCCCCATAAAATTTGGCAATTAGCAGCCAAATGTGTGGCACTCCCGCCCAGCTACTTGGGACGGTAATGTGAATTATTTGGAACAAATTTTTTTATTAGTCCCAAATAGTGATCCATTTTCACAATCTGTCCCAAAAAATATAACTTTTTGTTACTAAAAATATAGCCGTCCCTAGAACTATACTTTTAGGACTTTTTAGACTAGTGTTCCAAATAGTGTCGTCCCCAAAAGACACTTTTTTTGTAGTATCCCCTGTCACAGCCCCGACATTCCCTAAGACCACTCCAGCCACCACCATTTACCTTCTAAACCATCACCTCCGGGCCGAGGCCATCACCCGGCCAGCGCCACCCCGTCCACATCTGCTACCGGCCTTGACTTCTCGGTGACAGTGGAGTTCTTGGGGCATGTGGTGACTGGAGAGGGGATTTCTGTAGATCCCAAGAAGATTGAAGCTGTAGAAGCATGGGCACCTTCCAAGTCAGTAGCAGGAATTCGTAGTTTTCTGGGGCTAGCAGGTTACAATCGGAAGTTCGTAAAAGATATTGCTAAGATAGCAGAGCCAATGACCAAGCTTACGCGGAAGGACGAGGAGTTTATCTGGAGCGACGCCTGCCAGTTAGCATTTGAAGAATTAAAGAGAAGACTCACTATAGCGCCAGTTCTAGCTTTGCCATCAGGGTCAGGAGGATTCGTAATCTACAGCAATGTATCAGAAAAAGGCTTGGGATGTGTTCTGGAGCAGAACAAGAGGGTCATTGCCTATGCTTCTAGACAGTTGAGGTCTCATGAGAAGAATTATCCCACACATGACTTGGAGCTTGCAGCAGTCATTTTTGCCTTGAAACTGTGGAAGCACTACTTATATGGAGAGAGAGAATGGACATCATCACGGACCACAAAAGCCTAAAGTATGTGTTCACTCAGAAGGAGTTGAATATGAGGCAGCGCAGGTTGCTGGAACTCATGAAGGATTTTGACATCAATCTGCAATACCACCCAGGAAAGGCGAATGTGGTAGCAGATGCTCTCAGTCGATATCCTGTTGCTATATTTCTCACTATGGATCGGCATCTTTTGGAGGATCTTGAGAGTCTGGGGATTGAGATTGTTCTTCCAGAAGTTGGAGGGCAGCTGATGCACATGCAGATATAGTCGGGACTGTTAGAGAAGATCAAGGAGGCCCAGTTTCTAGATGAGGGACTCCGATGTCTGAGAGGTCAAGCAGAGGAAGGATTGCTCGATGATTTCACTATTGTAGAGGATGGATCCCTAAGACATGGGAACCAGTTGTGTGTGCCTAAGGATATGTGGGAGGAGGTTATGCAGGAGGCCCACCAGTCGCAGTATTCTATTCATCCTGGATCTACCAAGATGTATAAGGATCTGCGGGAGTATGTTTGGTGGTATGGGATGAAACGAGAGGTTGCCAAATTTGTTTTCAGATTTCTTGCATGCCAGCAAGTCAAGGCGGAGCGCCAGAGACCAGCAGGATTACTCAAACCTTTACCTATTCTGGAATAGAAGTGGGAACACATCACCATGGACTTCGTCTCTGGTTTACGGCGTACGCCCAGTAGCAAGGATGCTATTTGGGTTATCGTGGATAGACTGACGAAATCTGCTCACTTTATTCCGTTCAAGGTAGGGCTGTCGACCGAGAAGCTTGCAGACCTCTACATGCGACAGATTGTACGAATCTACGGAGTGCCGGTGAGCATCATTTCAGACAGCGACAGCCATTTCACATCATATTTCTGGAGGAGTCTATAACTGAGCTTGGGTTCACAGTTAAATTCACCACCGTCTATCATCCACATACGGACGGGCAGTCCGAGAGGACCATTCAGATACTGGAGGACATGCTACGGGTTTGCGCACTCGACTTTGGCGGTTCGTGGAAGGATTACTTACATCTTGTGGAGTTTTCCTATAACAACAGATATCAGTCTAGCAACGAGATGACACCGTTCGAGGCAGTATACGGACGGAGATGTCATACACCATTATCTTGGGACGATGTTGGCGAGAGGACCTTGCTTGGACCCGAGATGGTGGTAGATTCAGCCGAGAAGATCAGATTGATCAGGGAGCGTCTCAGATCTAGTTGTACATGATCGGCAGAAGTACTGGGCGGATAGCAACAGACGGCCTCTAGAGTTCGCTATTAGAGATAGAGTGTTCGTGAAGATATCGCCAACCAGAGGTATCATTCGGTCTGGCAAAGGTGGAAAACTCAGTCCGAGATATATCGGACCCTTCGACGTGACAGCATGGATTGGTGAGGTGGCATACTGACTAGCGCTTCCAGCTAGCTTAGAGCGAGTACACGATATTTTCCACGTATCTCAGCTTCGACGCTACATTCCAGATTCGAGACATGTAGTGGACTACTTAGAGCTAGAGGTAGGCCAAGCTTGACCTACGAGGAGCAGCCAGTAAAGATCCTTGATAGGAGAGAGAAGCAACTGTGGAATCAGATTATTCCACTTGTCCACATCATGTGGAGACACCACTCTCTAGAAGAGTCCATATGGGAGCGCGAGGACGAGATGCGGGAGCGCTATCCCAATTTGTTTGATTGATTTGATTGTACTCTATTTTTAGAATTTCTTTAATTCAATAAATAGCCTGTATTTGAATATTTGTGTTGATTTGTTTTGAGTTTTATTGGTTGTCCTTTGAATTTCGAGGATGAAATTTTTTTTGGGGGAAGATTTGTGAGCCTACTTACCAGATTTTAAATTATTTCTACAAATATTTTTAGCTAATAAATTTCGATGAAATACTTTATAAATAAACAATTAAACCTTTAAGTTATATTTATGTTTTAAATTAACTTTTGTTTGGGCCTCTCAGCCCAGCCCACCATTGATCCCCTTAAACCATTGGGTTTACATATTCATTTAGGAGAAGGGAGTTGCTGCAGCAAATTCAAATTCCCTAACAACTCTCCTTCTCCTTCCCTAATTGAATTGTCAGGGGAGTGCAGTGGGTTTTTCCCACCATTGATAGTCTCATTCCCACGCCACTAATCCTAACAGTCTCTATATAGCCTCCTTCCTTCCCATTTTATTCTAACAACTTTTCGAGCAAAGCTCTGCCTTACCAAATTTATTTTCCCAACCTCTGAAATTTCAAATCCAAATCTCTGGAGGGGATGACCATTGCTTTGATGGTGTTTCTTTTCCACAACGACTGAGATTCTACCTCGACAACGACGGGTGCTACTCCGGTTGACGACGCATGGGCTTCTTCTTCCTCTCGGCGAGTTGGCATTGACAATACAAGTGAAGAATTGATTAATTACATCATAGATCTGGAATTTCGGATGATTTGGGGAAACTTATTGATTTGAATTCTTCGTTGATCAAGGTCGATCCAATTGTCATTTGATGGACCTCGACGAACTCTGTTGCTTTTGACGTTCTTTTGATCCATTGAATCTTGGTAAGAACGTTCGAACTCATAAATCTGCTTCTAGTTGAGTGCTGAATTTATTTAGAACCATTCTTCTCTTAATGATTGATCAGATCTGAAGATTTCAGATCAGTGCGCAAGCAAATCGACTCGTTGTCTTGAAGAACTGTTGAGGTAAGAAAAGTTAGCTACAAGAAAATATGGCTTTTCCAACGTTTATTCTCCTGACGTTTATGTTAAAGTCGGCTTAGGCATGATACACCGACGTTATTCCATAAACGTGACAAATATCGACGTTTTATCGTAAAGGTTGAAAATTTTCGATGTTTATTTTCTGACATTTATGGTAATGTCGGCATAGATATGATAAACCAATATTTCTCAATAAACGTCGAGTAATTAGTTGGCGTTTAGATGTACACGTCCAAAATGCACGTCTAATTTGTATAAACGTGGGTTTATCTTGAATTAAAAAGGAAGGAAGAATTATTTTTGACATTTATTTTGACTTTGAAAAGAAAAGTCGAATTATTATACAGATTTAGATTAAGATGAAAAGAGTAAAAACGTTGGTACACAGAACAAAAAACGTCGGTTTATTAATTTTGACTCAATTTTTGGAATTTTTTTTCATTTTTCTCGCGCTCATTTTTCACATTTCCCTCTACAAACCCGGTCGCTCGCTCTCTCTCTCTCTCTCTCTCTCTCTCTCTTTCTCTCTCTCTCTCGATCGAGAGCTTCCTCCATGGTCAAAGCCCCCTAGCTACCTCATCCCTATATTCCGTTCCCATCTTCACTTCCTCATCCTCATCCTCCTCTCTTTCTTTCTTTATAGTCGAAGCATCAACAAGTTCTGTGCCATGATTGGTAATCTCTATCCCTTCTCTCAATTTATAGGGTTTCCGTAAGCACAAACCCTAACACTAGATTTTTTAGATGTTTGTTAAGGAATTAGGGTTTCTCTACAGATTTTCGAGACCAAAAGGTCAGATTTCGTCCTCGGATGCCTACATGAACCTCTCGGATCTGTCCCTATTGGACCACCCTCCAGTCGCATGAGTAGAGAAGGAGCCCTCCGCTACGCCGTCGTTCAGCTTCCAGCGGCTATGGCGGCACGAGAACTACTCATCATCATGCGCTTCCCATCTTCGTCGTCGTCATGGGTGGTCGAGTACCTTCAGCACGACGTAACCTGTTCCGCTGGCTTCAACGACAGTTCAGGACCACCCTTTCGACCTTGCCCAGACCCGGACCCTAGTTGTTGATGCTCGAAATGGGGGCACTCTCCCATAAGGTTGTTGAGGCCCAAAAGAGGAGGAGCATGAGGAGAATAGCAATAAAGTTTCCAATTTATAGTGTAACATCTGTTTAGATTTAGCAAACGAGTCCGTGGTTATTTTGTGTGGCCATTTGTTCTATTGTTCGTGTTTGTATCAACTCTTGCATGTTCACAGTTGTTCATTTCCCAAATAAAGAAGTGAAGATGCGAATGGAAGGGCGATGCGAACTTTGTTTGCTATTCAGGAATCAATAGAAGCCCTTGAAAATCTTCCCAAGGACAAATTGTTGTATATCTTTCAAAGAAGCTACAACTACGCAGTTACTGTAAGCATGCCTTCTATTACTTATTAATAATCAGGCTTTCTGTCATTAATATTTGTGTTTATAGTACTTTGATTAAGCAGTTTATATCACTCACGTGTAAGTCAGTTTAATGATCTTCCCTTATATTTTAGGTATCGACAATAGGGACTTTCATAGGATGCTTCCTAACATGAATATCATTCTACTTAAAGGTAACAATCCTTCTCTGGTCTTGGAGAACTTAGTTCTCATTCAACATTAAGACTGTTCTGAACTTAGTCTAATATTTTGTTTGTTAGACTTTGATTGAGTAAAATGTTTGTGCAAACTCTTTCTACTTATTGGTTGTAGTGCTAATGATGTTACTCCTGCTAGATTCGAAAACTGGATATGATTAAAGGTAACAGAATGATGGACAAGTAGGTTGATTCATTTATGGTAACAGAATTGTCCTAGTCGAGAGTTATTTGACTCTTATGTTGGTTGAGCGATTCCCCTCTTGTTTATCATTTCTAGTCGAGAGTTATTTGATTCTAAAATGTTAATAATTTGTTAATAGTTAATTGATTTCTGATAACAAAAATCTGATACTCGAACCCGAAATTGACAATACCGCGGATCCCGATACTCAAAGGAATGGTCCGATACTCAGACCATATCAGGAATCCTTCATTCAGATCAACTCACTTTTTCTGCTCATATTATTGCTTTGTTCTTCGGTTGAGATCCATTTTGATCACATGGCAGATGCTACCTATAGCATTTGGTATATTCATAGAATTAGTGCCAAGAAAGTTAATATTCTTGTCATAAGTTCATTTTACTTCAGCCTTATAATCCTGTCACTGCAATTTCCTTTTCTAAATCTCCATTGATGTTCTAAACTTGGAAAGTTTACATGTAGTACATCATTATCTAATTTATAGTAAGTTTTGTCGTTGAAATATTCTTGTGGTTAGTTTATTACTCTTTTTTTATCCAAGTTCAGTGAGAATTGCCCTTAGATTGTCCTATTTGTTTGCAGAACAAAGTGCATGTGCCTCGTGGGTATTTGAAAGTGTTTCTACTATATTTCAATAAAGCTACTCTGTTTCGGTGAAGCTAACATATTTTTCCTCTGTTTCCAGGAACTTGTCGAATCCAAAAGTCAAAGGAGCAATAGTTTTTCATGAACAGGGTCCTCGAAAGTTTGACTAGTATACGTCTCAATCATACATAGGCTTTCTCTGGCTTCCCTGATGTTAGAACCATCATGGATGTAAATGGACCATACCTAAATGACTTGGATTTTGGAGTTAATACTATACCAACACTACAATACAGATATAGTGGCTTTTTAACTGTAAGAGTTCTCCTTTTCATGTCTCATAGATTCACCATGCTACAAAAAAATGCACCACATCTACTCTGACAAATGAATTTATGTACCTGGAAAATATCCGGGATATTTTGTCTTAAAAAACAAGATACATGTCTCTACCTCCTGGTACTTATTATGTTAGAGAACCTCTATACACTATTATGTTCTGATTTTTCTCCCTATATAATTTTTTTGATGGTTTTCGTGAAACTTTGGAACGCAAAGCTTCTGCACATCCTTTTAAAAATGTTCAGTCTTTGTTGCCCCCAAACTCATGGTTGGGAGTTTATCAAATACCAGGTAAAGATGACTTGATTCTATATGTATGGAACTCAAATTTATATGGTTTACCTCTATGTTGGTTTTATGGTCCAGATTGACAATGTTGAGATGGATCAGCAGATATCTGCCTCTTATGCCATCCTTTTATTTCTTAATAGAAATGACTTCTTAACAGATATTGTACATGTCAATGCCTGAATATAGTTTCTTGAATATGAAACTGTCTTTTGTGAAATAATTCATTACATCGTTAAAGGCTGATCTATAGAGTTATATAAGAAAGCATGCAAAATGATATGTTTTTAGCAAGGGAAGTTCATGACTTTTAGTAATAATATACCCAGCTAAGTATGATAAGTTTCCTGAGGAAAATTTATAGATATCTTAAACTCACAATAAACATTCTTGTTAATAATATTTTGGAAGAAATTAAAAATTGCTACATACAAATGATACAATTATGATGTGCTGCAGAAATACATCTTTAGTAAAGATTAGTTGCTCGGTGAAGTCATTCTATGATATGTGAATATAGACCAAAATGCTCTGAAAGTGCATGAGCTTACAATGTGGTAATTTGATGTAATATCTATTGTCGTGTTAAAATAGAAAGGATAATATTTACAAGTGAGGATAGTATAAGTAGGATATGGTAATGTCAGCAAGTGGATGCGCTAATTGATGTCTTAGAAAGATAGCTTAATAAGGATAGTTGATGTAGTCGGATCAGTATTGTCAAGGCGCACACTTAGGAACAAACGAGACGTAGCACCTAGTCCATCACATGCTTATACTAACTGCCCCAGTTCATCTATCAGCAGATCATAAAAGGGATGCAGCCAGAGTAGAGGATGCACTGACCCTTTCTTATGGAAGTGAGCTTATTGGCATGTAGAGAGACTGGAATTAGGAATTACAATACTGTCGAGAGTTTCCTTATACAAATCTTCAGGAAAAATGTATGTTCTCATTCCATATGATGAAGTTTTTGCTTGTACATGTAGAAGCATGGAAAATATCAGAATAATGGTCCATACGGCTCCGGATACGAAGCCCATGCGGCTCATATGGGAGCTGTCTTATACGGTTCAAAAGAAGACTCTCAGTCTCATGCGGCTCGAGAGTGTATGTAGTTCAGCAGGAATATGCGGCTCGGTTGATGCCACGTGTCCCCTTGTGATCCTTTCCTACAGCTGGCCCTTTGAATAGTGGCCACATTTAATGCTCTGACACGATTTGACGACTGTGGCGGCTCTGGCATAAAGTGTCATAATGGCTCTGCTATAATGATAGACTCTTCGGGAAAAGAAAAAGATCTCTGACCCGATCCGTCAGAAATCCTAGGTTGCCACATGGCAAATCTCATGCGGCTTAAATAGAGAACAGCTTCATGCGGCTCACTGAGAAGTCACCCTATATGACTAGCAGAAATCAGCCATATGCGGCCCACTGAGAGCTCTGCCCCTGCGGCTCAATACAACGCTAGCTCATGCGGCTCGCAAAGACTATGCATATGCGGCTCATTGAGAGTTCGTTCCCTGCGGCTTGATGAAGCATTGTCCTATGCGGCTCACGAAGAGTATCTCCCTGCGGTTCAAGTGTTTCCCATCCTATGCGGCTCCAGCAGTACCCACAATCAAAACATGTGGCATCGGATCAATCAAGGATTTAACCGAATCCCAACAAGAATATTTGACATCATCGTCATAATTACTAAGATCAGGGCATATCATTTATTATCAAGCTAATGGGACACGTGGCGAGCAATCAGACATTGGCGTAATCAATCATGAAGATTTAAAGCAGTTAGCATTAATTGCTCACAAGATACGGTGCTATCCGCATTAATGGCCTAGATTTATTGTAATCAGGATCAAGGGTTCAGATAGATTGAAGGAGTGCCGACATTCCAAACAAATGATCATTAGCAAACCCTAATGATCACACCCCACTCCTATAAATAGCCAGCATCATTCTCTTGCAAGAACCACGGGCAACAAGAGAATAAAAAAAAGAGAGACAGATATACAGAGAGAGCTCCCCCCTTTTTGATAACCACAGAGAGAGAGAAGCCAGGAGAGCAACACGAGGAGAGCAAGAAGAGCATTTCTTCGTCCACGCCAAGCAGATCTTCTCCGAGCCAAGACTGCATACCGATCGTCCAAGGAGTAAGGCAGAGCGGCCGTCGCTTTCCCGAGCCTCTATCGTCACCCCCCCAGAATCTAAAATAAACAATTGTACTTAGACTGCTGTACCTAGGTTTTCGTCCCTAGGCTTTCTTTGTACAAGCGAGTTTGTATTGTGAGTCTAAGTTCAGTCCTCCCATAAAACTGTTCTGTACTTTTACAATCAATGGCAAACACGATGGCGACTCTGCTGGGGACTAACTTCTCTATGGCTGAAGAGTTGGTGATGCGATCGGATGCAGCCAAACTTGGCTCCACACAACCGAAGATGGTCGTCCGCTTCGACCAACAGGCGTTCGAAGAGATGCTCTCTGAAGGCAGCGCTGGCCCGATCCAGAAGCGCACCCGCACCACTAAGGCTCGCAAAGAGTGGAGGCCAAAATCATTTGCTCCTCCTTACGTCTTCGATGAGATACCCTCTATTGCTCAAAACGGCGAGAAGGACTCTCCTGCGGCCCCACTTCAGACCGTAGACAACTCTGCTGTCCCCAAGTCCGGCAGAAGCAAACACTATGATGCTGGACTTGCAGGGACAAAGAGGAACTCTATGCGATCCGAGCCGCAGAAGGGTATTAGCCGCAGGGAGAAAGCCCATGCGGCTACATCCGCCAACCGCATGAAGAAAACTCATGCGGCCACATCTGTCAGCCGCATAACTTATGCGGCTACAGTTGTCAACCGCATGGATAAAACTTATGCGGCTATTAGAGTCAATCGCTTGCAGAAAACCCATGCGGCCACAGATGCCAACCGCATGCGGCCAGCCTGCACGGTCGTGACTCCTAGCCGCATAAGAACTCAGCCGACGACAGAAGACAACCGCATGCAGACAGCCTGCACGGTTTCCAATCCCAGCTGCATAGCATCCGCTCCATGCTCCTCTCGATCGGTTTTCGACCGTCTCTCGTACGGTCTGAACCCTGATGATTCTCCAGACTCTGTGGTATTCAACTTGGACTCTTCTTATTATGCACCCACAGGTGCTAAGAAGAAGAAGTACAGGGCAGCGCGGGCTCATCAAGCCCAGAAAGTTGCCCCAACCTCTGACTATCGGGACGTCCCGCTGATTATCACGCGGGCCTCTGATGGGAAGTTGTATAGAACCGCTCAAGTCCAGTCCCCAGCGGCAAACGGACAAAGTGGTTCCTCTGACCTGCGTGAGGCTGTCCTCCACAAACGCAAGGAAAGAGAAGGGGCCTCGGCGTGCAAAGAGTCCTCACATGGACGTCACTGCACCCAGATCATCGTCAATTGCTGCTGCAACAACACGGCAGTGACGGAAGATCGGCCGTCCGTCTTCCAAAGATTACATCATCCGAGCTCGGAGGACGAAGCACCTCCTATTGCCTCCTGCAATTCCGCACAGAAAGTCCCCGCCGAGGGAAAAGGAAAGAAGATAAGCATCTCCAGCCCAAAAATATCAACCACTACAGCTAAGAGATTGTCGGCTAAACGGTTGCCCTCCACCGGAGTATACCAACACACCCGTTCGAAGACAAAATCTGCTGCAATGGGAGATTCATCGTCCGTACCGCTAAGGGTCGAGGGAGCTGGGGGTAGCACTCCTCCGAACATCCACAATAATCCGATGTTTCAAGGAGACGAGCCCGAAGAAACAACTCTCTCATCAGGTACAATAGATGCTGATGTCCCCGAGGACATCCGTGACTTTCAAGATGAAGCAAGCTCCGAAGCTGGGGGTACTGGTCCTTCTGAATCCGAACCCGAAGAGAATATTCTCACCTACCTCGATGATTTCTCAATACATGGGTACGACACGGAGGGCGCACCCTCCACCGTCCCTTCCGTCACTCCTCACGTAAGGACGGTATTCATGACAGACAACAATCAAGGTGGCTCCAATAATCGCCAACGCATCGACACTTTGGAGGCCATACTGCACGTCTTGGTCAAATCTGTAGACGAGATCAAAGCGGCACTTCCTACTCTGCAGGGAGTGACACCGGGCCAGACAAGTGCGGGTCCCCCAATCAACGTAGATTCAAATTCGGCGGCACCGAACCCGGGCAATAATCCTCCCAAAGTAACGGCTCTGACTGCGACAGATGAGACCCGAGAAGTAAGAAGAGAAGTTCAAGAGCTCGGAGCCATGTTCCACGCCCAAGAAAACTCTTAAGACTTCAGAATACGGCAACCATATCCTGCTAAATGGAGGGATGTCCCATTCCCACCAAGATATAAGCCGTTCAATATCAACCCCTATGATGGCAAGACCTCAGCAAGTCGGTATATCACTTACTTCGAGGTCACTACCGACCATCTGCCCCATGATGACGCTATCCTCACGCGGTTATTCATCGGGGCATTGGAAGGAGTCACCTTCGACTGGTACTGCAACCTGCCGGACAATTGCATCCACTCCTTCGCTGGCTTCAAACGCTTGTTCTTAGAGAGGTTCTACGAGGTAGGGCAGGACGTCACAATGTCTACCCTCATGGACGTCATCCAAGGAGGGAAAGAGCTGACGAGGAATTACATTGAGCGGTTTTGCCAAACCGCAATGAAGTTACCATCTGGCAATCCGGATTCTTCCCTAATTGAAATTTGCCAAAAGAGACTACTCCCAACAATTAGTCTCTGGATGGGTGAAAGTCAATTCAAGGACTGGAAGGCTTTTATCATCAGTGCTACAAGTGCCGAAGAACGATTGAAGAAGGCCCGCCAGCTGGGGTTGCATATCTCAGAGGGAGAGAACAAGGGCAAGCGTCCCAGCACCAACACCGACAATGGGGATAGCCCCTCCAACAATCGGGACAACAGAGGCAAGCAGGCTATGGTGGCCGACACGGCCCAAAAGCTCGAGTCACAACCAACAGACAAACAATGGCCTCAAATCACTTACTCTTTTGAAGACGGCCACGTCAAGCCTATCTTGGACATGCTCATACAAGGAGATAGAATTTAGCTCCCTCCGTAAAGACGGGAGCCTCGACCGGCTGACTTGGAGAACCCAAAATTCTGCCATTACCACCGTTACGTCCACCATGCTACACACGACTGCTACCAACTGAAACGGTACATCTAAAACCTTATCGATTCGAACGCTCTAGCCATCGATTTCGAGGAGGTAACTGTAGCAGCCAACATGGTATCCGTATAATTCGGCAGCTTCCCGCCAACAGAGACTCAAGATGGTGTTATACCCATCCCTCTGGCAACGATGAAAATTGCTAATCTTCCGTCTGCTCGAGATCAAGCTGCCAATCTTGTACCTCTCACTACATCGCGAGGAGAAATTATGTGGGTCCATCCGGACTTGTTCCACGAGGTGACTCAACCCACAACAAAGAAGAGAAGCGGAAAAGTCAGATCCTGCCGCACCGTCTCGGCAAATGAAGAAGAAGTCACGGCCGTTGTTACTCGATCTGGAGCACAATCTCAGGCCGTGGCTGAGAACCCGACTGATGATCATCCGCCCACTTCTACTGATACTCCGGGACCGGCTCAGCCTTCGACGACCGACAAGCCTAAGCCGAAGGAGACTCGCTTCGACAAATCCCTCCGAAAGGAGACACCTCGGGGGCTGGAGAGGCCCTACAACTTTGACATCTTGGCACAATTGGCCAATACACCGACCAAATTGTCCTTATACGAACTCCTAAGGCTATCAAAGGATGTCCGCACAGCTTTGAGTGATGCACTCCAAAACGCCGATGCGTACTTGGCTCAGGTCAACCTCACGGGAGATAACCAACCTGCAGATCTCCAAGATAGCGCGTGTATGGGAGCAATGCCCAATATCGTCTTCTCTCCGCAGGATAAGCTCATCAAAACTAACCTGCACGATCGCCCATTATACTACACTGGATATATTGGCGACGTAAAGGTGGACCGAATGCATATTGATCCTGGGTCTTCCATAAGCATCATTCCGAAGGGTCTGCTACATCATCTTCGTGTTCCGATGCATCGCCTGACGCCTACAAGCACCGCCATTAGCGGTTTCAATTCGGGCAGGAGCTACCCAATCGAGAAGATTCGTCTGAAATGCCAGATTGGCGATCTCCAATCAGAAGTCACCTGCTACGTCATAGACGCCGATACTTCTTACAACATCCTTTTGGGGCGGCCTTGGATACACGATTACATGATCGTGCCTTCCACGCTGCACCAATGTTTCAAATATGTCGATAAGCATGGCTTCGTGAGGACAGAATTTGCTGATATCGATCCCTTCAAGGGGGTCGAATCTTATTACTCAGACTCCTGTCTGTACGAAAAATCAAAGAAGCGCCTGGTCAATGAAGATGTGAAAGCTCATACCAAGACGGCCACAGGATCAGAAGAACCTCTGATGATCCACCTCCAGGCTCGTAAATCAGGCAATTTTGCACCCCTCACGGCCACTCTGCGTAAGGACGCAATCAGCCTCTCGGCACAGGAAGAGCAGTTGAGAATCCGACTGCCAAGGTTCAGCCAGGTGCTGAGACCCGCAACAGGGCCACTTACCATCAGACTGCCAAGAGTCGTTCAACCCCAAACGGAGAAACTCAATCCCTCCGATAGGCCACTGACAATACGCCTTCCCAAGAAAGGTCATCATCCCGATACAAGGTCTGACACTTCTAGCGAACCAGCCACTCCTCGCTCCACATCAAATGCCAAACTGGGGGTCGCTAGTCTGCCAACAACCCTACCTTCCTCCCGAGGACATCGCTTCATACTTGCTATCACTGATTACTTCTCCAAATGGGCGGAAGCTGTCCCACTCACAGAAGTTGAGACTTCAAACGTGATCAGCTTCCTTAAGCATCACGTCATCTACCGCTTTGGATTACCCCGAAGGATCATCCATGACAATGGTCCACAGTTTGCAAGCCACGCATTCTATCGGTTCTGCAATAAGCACCGCATTCAGAATGTCGCTTCGACACCGTACAACCCGGCAGCAAACGGGTTAGCAGAGGCATTCAACAAAACGATCATCAAACTCCTCAAGAAGTTTGTCTTCTCCAACAAACGTGACTGGAACGAAAAGCTCGGCGAATGCTTATGGGCTTATTGTACCACAGTTCGAACAGCCACCGGGAATACACCATTCTCCCTGGTGTACGGGAGTGAGGTGGTCCTCCCATTGGAGACTCAAATCCCCTCACTCCGCGTCGCCCTCACCTATCAATTGACAACGGATGATAACTACCGACGTCGACTACAAGAGTTGGAGGCCTTAGATAAAAAATGCCTCCTAGCTCAGCAAAGGATCGAGCTATACCAAGCACGCATCTCAGGAGCCTTCAACAAGAAGGTTAAAATCAGAACATTCCAAGTGGGCGATCTTGTACTGGCAGTCCGGAGGCCAATGGTCATGACTCACAAGACCGCCGGCAAGTTCCAGCCAAAATGGGAAGGTCCATTTGTCATCGAGGCCGTGTTCTCCAACGGTGCTTACCGCCTCGCCAAGCAGAACGGAGACTTGCTCATTCTCCAAATCATCGAGTCATGTACCCTTTAGTACCACTGAACCCACGTCCATAATATTTCAGATTATCGAGCCATGCACCCGCTGGTGCCGCTGAACTCTCACTTCCTCAATATTCTAAAATTACCAAGTTATGTACCGGCTGGTGCCTCTGAACTTACATTCCGGTCACTCTTTCAGATAGTAAGTCACGTATGATTATACCTCTGAACTTTCTTCCTGGAAGAGATCCTCCCTCATGATCCACTACCCGCACTCCCAGTGCACAAAAAGGGTAGTCGATCAACCAATTTCCGAAACGACCATGTCCTCAATACCTCTGAGTCATCTTCACTTCCACCAAAAACAAACCGCCCCCTCGCATAGAACTTCTACGTTCTTCTACCTCTGAGTCATTCTATGTACCCACTCTTCATTGAGCCCACTCCTGCCATGTCCTCATTACCTCTGAATGGGAAGGCTCCGTCGAAGAAATCGTCATATTTGCCATGTCCACATTACCTCTGAGCAAGTATGCCGGTCCTCTTTCAACCTATTATCTGTACCCACGACCGGAGTACGACAAGGATAATAGGTCCACAAATGTCCTCTGTTGACCACAAATGTCCTCTGTTGACCACAAATATCCGCTATTTACTACAAACAGCTTCCGTGAAGTCTCCCCTGCCATGTTCTCATTACCTCTGAGCAGGAAGATTCTACGGTAAAACCTTCACGTTTGCCATGTCATCATAACCTCTGAGCAAATGTGATTGGTTTCCTCTCATCCCATTATCCGTATCCTGAACCAGGGTACGCCAAGGATAATAGGTCCACAAATATCCCTTGCTAAGCTTCTTAGCATCAATCCACCATCTTACCATGCCCCGGGAGCCCAGCTGCTCTACGGCATTTCCTTTTCCAACACCAAGAACACCCATGACCACTTTACTATGGCTGCTCCAAACATCCAAACTTGTTATCCGTACCTAAAGCCAAGGTACACCTAGGGTAACAAGTCCACAAATAATCCCCCAGCAAGTCCGGTCCCATAGACACCGCAAGTACAAAAAAGAAAAGATGAGTTGAAACATGCTCATTTATTCAAAAATCAAAGGGCTACATCAGCGGAGATCACATCCCTTACAAAAATTAAAAGAAAAAAAAAGAATAAGAAGACAGAGGGCGGATCACTGCTCTGGAGCACATAACGCCGTGAGACGGTCCTTTATCAAGGCAACCGACCGCTCAAGCCTCTGTTTGGCTCGACGCTCTGCCTCCTGGTTCAGCACCGCCGCATCCTCCAGATGAGCATGGGCTTGCCAATTGTCCTCAAACTTCTTAAAGGCCCGCTCCAGGTTGACAGAAGATCGGGAAACCCTCTCGGCCTCCTGAGCGATCAACTCTTGTTCTGCATGAGCAGCCTCCGGCTCTGACTCTAAGAAGGCCAACTCCTTCTGGAGTGCGAGAATCCGCTCCTTCGTGTCAGTTATTCTACGAGAAGCAGATTCTTTCCGGGCCCTACAAGCTTGACTCTGACGACCCAGTCGGTCATAGGAGACGGAGAACTTGTCAAGGTCCCCCTGCACAGCCGGTCCGGCAGTTTCTCGAGCAAGCTTGATCCTGTCCCGAGCAGCAACCAGGAAGCCCCAGCTCCCCTACTGGTGCAAAGAACGTCCCCGTTCGCCGACCATACATCTCCAAGAGTGCTACGAACAGTAGTTTATTAATGGAAAGCCCGTGACAAGTGCCCCGAATGGCATGGTAAAGCCCCACCTCCCGCAAGAATGTTCCATATGTCTGCAAAACCCAAGTAGTCAACTGGGCCCACGTAGAGGTGGGGTTTATCCAGTTCGGCAGTGCCAGCCTACCAACATGATAAGACCTCTTGTGAACAAGCCGATTCAGGAAAGTATCAGCTTGAGTAAGTGTGAAGTTGGGACCGTATACAATCATGAAAGAGCCCGGGGCCAGACCCATCATATACCGGAGGACGGAATCCTTACCCGCATACGCTGACCGCATATTCGGATTATAATGGATGTTGCCCATCAACATTCCTGATTGAGTGGGAGTTAAGTTACACACCATCTTTCGGTCCAGCAACACCATATTGAACCATGACAAAGGATAATGACGTTCCATGAGAGGAATATGGATTGCCACCCCATCCAAAGAAAAATCCTAGTTCTCGAAAATCTCTAAAACTCGAGGATTCATGATGATTAAAGCATCACCGGAAAGGAACAAAGGCTTCAGGTATTTTCCATCCAGCTTCCCAGTATTCATCATGGAACGGAGGTAATGGAGGGTCTGATCCTCAATGGCCTTCAACCTCTCCGAAGGATCATCAGTAGGGAATTGATTCAACACATGTTTAATTAAGTCGTCAAGACGCACGCCCAGGGCGAATTGATTCGAACCCACTATAAGCTCCCCAGCAGGATTTACGGGCAGATTCACTGGAGAAAGACGAAAGAAAGGAGGTTAGAAGATAGTCAAAAATAGAAGCGTTGGAAAGATCATCTGAGTCTATACGGCTCGGGTCGTCACAGCCTCATACGGCTCAGCATTAGATACGCCCATGCGGTTCGGTGCATCATATCCTCATGCGGCTCCGCGTTAGCCGAATCCATACAACTCAAATTCAGACGAGCTTATGGACCCATGCGGTTCAGGTTAAGCACGCCTACGACGCCAGACTCATGCGAGCGGATGCGGATACAAGCAAGCAAGTTTATGCAGTTCAAAAAGTGAGCAACGCTTATGCGGCCCAATTGAAAACACATATGCGGCTCAGATTGAGTATAACAAGCTCATGCGGCCCCATGGGGCGAAGGGCTTATGCGGTTATATCAATAAGTCCCGTACATGCGGCTTGTGCATAAAGTATGCAGCAGAGCCATGGCAACAGTTAGGGTTTTCAGACGACCCTTACCAGCGATAGGCGGGTGAACGTCGGGATGGATAGAACGCACAGCAGCCAGCGGAGGTGTGACCACGTTCATCGCTTCGGTCGTCGTAGAAGCAACCGCCTTACCCTTCGCGACTTTCGACGCAGCAGCCTTCTTGGGAGCCATTGTCGATCGTTGAAGGAAGAAGACGAAGAGCAAAGTCGGCAACAGGGAATTCGAGCAAAGAGAGAAGGTAAAGAAATCCCCAAGACACTAAAAGACTCCTATTTATAGGCGAAAGAGGCCCATAAAAATAAACAGACGTCTCGGATTACGTGCCGCCTCAAAAGATAAAGGCAAAACGCTTCGGTCAAGGCAAAATCGACCCTTGGGATCCTTCCCCAAAAAGACGGCGTTAATTCGAAAACAAATCAAAGGCATTCAATGAAGATTTGCATACGTGGTCAGGACACGTGGCAAAGAGCCTATGCGGACAGATGAATCTATGCGGCTGGGACACTTATGCGGCATAAACGGGACCATGCTTCTTATTCAATGTAATTCAATTTTGCAAATTGAAAACTTTGAAGGGGGTCCTGTAGAAGCATAGAAAATATCAGAATAATGGTCCATGCGGCTCCGGATACGAAGCCCATACGGCTCATTTGGGAGCTGTCTTATACGGTTCAAAAGAAGACTCTCAGTCTCATGCGGCTCGAGAGTGTATGCGGTTCAGCAGGAATATACGGCTCGGTTGATGTCACGTGTCCCCTTGTGATCCTTTTCTACAGCTGGCCCTTTGAATAGTGGCCTCATTTAATTCTCTGATACTATTTGACGACTGTGGCGGCTCTGGCATAAAGTGTCATAATGGCTCTGCCATAATGACAGACACTTTGGGAAAAAAAAAAAGATCTCTGACCCGATTCGTCAGAAATCCTAGGTTGCCACGTGGCAAATCTCATACGGCTTAAATAGAGAACAGCTTCATGCGGCTCACTGAGAAGTCACCCTATATGACTAGAAGAAATCAGCCATATGCGGCCCACTGAGAGCTCAGCCCCTGCAGCTCAATACAACGCTAGCTCATGCGGCTCGTAAAGACTATGCATAAGCGGCTCATTGAGAGTTCGTTCCCTGCGGCTTGATGAAGCATTTTCCTATGCGGCTCACGAAGAGTATCTTCCTGCGGTTCAAGTGTTGCCCATCCTATACGGCTCTGGCAGTACCCACAATCAAAACACGTGGCATCGGATCAATCAAGGACTTAACCGAATCCCAACAAGAATATTTGACATCATCGTCATAATTACTAAGATCAGGGCATATCATTTATTATCAAGCTAATGGGACACGTGGCGAGCAATCAGACATTGGCGTAATCAATCATGAAGATTTAAAGCAGTTAGCATTAATTGCTCACAAGATACGGTGCTATCCGTATTAATGGCCTAGATTTATTGTAATCAGGATCAAGGGTTCAGATAGATTGAAGGAGCGCCGACATTCCAAACAAATGATCATTAGCAAACCCTAATGATCACACCCCACTCCTATAAATAGCCAGCATCATTCCCTTGCAAGAACTACGGGCAACAAGAGAATAAAAAAAAAGAGAGACAGATATACAGAGAGAGCTCCCCTATTTTTGATAACCACAGAGAGAGAGAAGCCAGGAGAGCAACACGAGGAGAGCAAGAAGAGCATTTCTTCGTCCACGCCAAGCAGATCTTCTCCTAGCTAAGACTGCATACCGATCGTCCAAGGAGTAAGGCAGAGCGGCCGTCGCTTTCCCGAGCCTCTATCGTCACCCCCAGAATCTAAAATAAACAATTGTACTTAGACTGCTGTACCTAGGTTTTCGTCCCTAGGCTTTCTTTGTACAAGCGAGTTTGTATTGTGAGTCTAAGTTCAGTCCTCCTATAAAACTGTTCTGTACTTTTACAATCAATGGCAAACAGTACATTGCGTATTTTTTGTTCCTTATTATTTTTGAAGAAATTTTCTACATCGTCTAAAATTTTAATTTCTGGTAGCAAGTATAAAAATCATCTTCGCAGCGTTTGGATTTTTATTTGCCTAAGTTATATCACCTCATATTTCAGGATCATGTGTGATCGATCCCTATGTAAAGTAACATATGATTTTGTAGATGCTGCAACTAATGGTGCCATTGGAGTCATTAGCAGATGCATCCCCCTATCAATCCTACTAATCCCGAGTGTTTTCACATGTAAGTGAAAGTAGTGTACATTGAACCTCTTCTTGTTTTCTCCTTGTAATTTGATATTAGCATTGTGTGTTCCCCTTATGAATTATACTGATCTAGTGTTCTCATATCTGTAATGTTAAGTTATTTCACTTTCTATGCTTGGTTTGCTCCTTGTAACTTGATTATTGGTCTTATGTCAATGATCAGTTTGATTTTACTTTTTTAAGGCTGGTTTATTTGAGGGAACAAAGTGCTTGTGCCTCGTGTGTATGCAATGTGTGCCTGTGTGCTTGCATGTGTACCGACGTGTGTTATTTAATTTTTGTGTAGCCACACATCTTTTTATTTTCATTAGCATTAATACTTAGAAGGTTTCACATGATGTCTTTAATATCTTTTTTTACCATCTTGAGACTTTCATTAACATTCTTTTGGAATTAATTGGTTCTGGGGGGCGCAGGTACCTATTAGGATTTCTCTACCCGATTTCCCGTCTGATCAGCTTTTCTATTTATGAGAAGGTATTGGACACACAAGAACTTTAACATTTTGTTGTTCTATATTATTGTTCTAGTCTTTTGTTTACAACTAATTTGGTGGCCAAATATTTTAATGCCTAGGAACAAAATATTAAAGAAGGACTAGATTATGATGGGTCTTCAAGATGAGGTATTTTACTTGTCTTGGTTTATTACATACTTGTTACAGGTAACTGCTACTATTCGGAAACTTCACACACACACACACACACACACACACGCACGCACAAAACAAAAGAGACATTTTGTTGTTCTATATTATTGTTCTAGTCTTTTGTTTACAACTAATTTGGTGGCCAAATATTTTAATGCCTAGGAACAAAAGATAGAAGGACTATTTATGATGGGTCTTCAAGATGAGATATTTTATTTGTCTTGGTTTATTACATACTCGTTGCAGGTAACTACTACTATTCAGAAACTTTACACACACACTTACCCCCTGCCCCCCACCAACACACACCCAGTACTTAACAAATTAATGAATTATAGAACGTGTTTCTTTATACATTTTTGATGTATGCTTCTACATCAACAATAGTCTTCTCTACTAAGAACTATAGACATTTCGAAAATGTAAAAAGAGTTCTTTGATATGAAGAAGATTCAATTCTTCTGCAGACTAACTTTAACCATCCATTGACAACAACAATAGCACTCAATAGGAGTAATGCATTAGAACCCAATGGAGCTATGAGCTTTTGCTCAATCCTTATCAGAATATTCTAAGTTTCTTCTTTAGGAATATTTACAAGCAATAGAGAAAATAATCTCAATGTGCATGTACTTATCTAAAACTTTGAATTAGACACAATTCTTAACCTCCTTTAGCGTTGACATCTGCAAATAGTACTCTCGTGGCCTAGAGTTAAGCTTGAAGACTTTTCGCATGTGAGTAGTATAACAAAACGAAAACTATCCTGTAGCGGTAACACTAAAGCGACGCTTTTGTCCTCAGTCCAAGCTTCAAAGACATTGCACATTAAAGCAGTAACAGAATCAACGAAGAATAGTAAAAACATTCATTGTTGATCTCGCAGGATGGAGTACAATTACCAGTCACGAAGGTAGGTATGTTTTCCTTTTAATGTAATTATCTAAGGCTATAATAGGCTCCAGTTTTTCATAATGCTTGAAATATATAATTACAAACTAACTTTGGTGCTTGCGGTTTGCAGTGATGAAACTGAGCACATGTTCATTGTTGATCTCGCAGTTGGTCTGTTAGTGGTTCACTAGACAAAACTGTCAGGGTACAATATTCTACTTTTTCCATATGTGTATCAACATCTTCGTGTGTTTTTGAAACTGAAACCTTCATCTACGTGACAGGTTTGTACTCTTCGAGGCAAAAAATCTCATGTGTAGAAGTTCACGCTATGAGAGATCAAGTTCATAACCTAACTGTTGCATGCTCGACAGTAGAGTAAAATGTTATATTGTCACTTATTTTATTTTGTTAAACTTGGTTGTATATTACAATGTTGTATTTTGATCAATAAAAGATTATTTTGTTAATTATATATTGTTGAACGTATAATGTTAAATGGAGTATGGTTTAATTAATCAAGAGGAAGCCGGTTGTATACAAGTGCATGATAAATATATTAAAATATTTTTTTAGTTGCATTACCTATACCGACGTTTATGTTAAAACATTAAAAAATTATTGGGAAAATTTTGGAAAAGCAAATCCCAACGTTTTTGCAAAAGGTTGAAAAAGAAGTTTAGTTTTTAACGTTTTTATTAAAATGTTGGAAACTTATTACCCATTATTATACAATTTTTGACGTTTATTAACCATTGTCGCAAACGTCGTCTTTACCTATACCAATGTTTATCTAAAATGTCGTAAATTCCCAACTACGGCAACGACGTCATTTTCCAAAAATGTTGGAAAAACGTTGGAAATTACTATGCCAATGTTTTTAACATTTTTTCCGACGTTTATAAAACGTTGGAAAAAACCAATTTTCTTGTAGTATTCAAAGTGTTCTTAGCTTACAAATTTTGAATTGTTCTCTGTTCAATTTTGGGATATGATTGATTGTGAATATTGATTGATCTTCTTCCTCAAGGTGTCTACAAATCTGTTTATCCAAACATAAACCACTAATTCGACCCTTTGAATCATCAAGATTGTAAGTGTTGAGGTTATATGGTCATATTTGGAATTAAACTATTCTTGTTGAATATTGAATATGTCCTTGAGTTCTTGAGTTGTCTTTAAACCTTCCTCATCATCTTCGTATCAGAGCTTGTGATTTAGTTGGAGGACTTGTATCCAAACGTTCGAGGGAGTTCTTGCCTTTATCATCAATCAGATTTTTGAAGGTAAACTCTAAATTTTTACGAATACATGCTTTAGATCAGATTTTGTGATATGCATAACCGTATCATATAGTATAAATAGGCTAAGAGCAGATTACTATAGATTTCTTTGTTTATGTTTTTTTTAACTAGGAAGTTTGTTCAGATAGTTTTGAATGTTAGTAATTTTGAAGGAATTCCTAATTTCTGTATGAACCTAGATGACAATTAAATCTGACTGTACAGAAAGTATGTTGATATCTTGAGCTCTTGAGATACAATGATAATTTAGTATCTAGTGTTGTACAGGACTATAAATCATGATTAGGAAGGGTAAGTTGAGTTTTCCTTGGCAGCTATTATTGAGATCGCCTGCTGTGTGTCAAGTAAAATCCGAAGTATACCAAAGTTAGGACTCATCTTTAACCCTTTGTGTGGGGTTCACCTGAGCCTTGGTTGCAGGACATCACTGATGCAATGAGGTTCAACTCTATTTTTGAAGAATAACATCAGCTCGTTGCAATTAAATGACTTTGATTCAACCCTTTCAAAACATCAGTCCCTTGTGTTCAGTTTTCAGGGTTAAACTTGACTTTGTGAGTAGCATGGATTTAAAGCTTAAGTCTCAAGTTCAATTTGCAGGTTATGGATTTTAAATTGCTATGTTACAATTGAAAGAAATAAAGTTCTGTTCTAAGAGAGATAAGGGTTCAGTTGGGAGTTTGAGGATTAAAACTGTGGAGGGAATAAACCTGTTAAACTTCCCATTAATCTTTTAAACTATGTATAAGTCTTAGATGTTTAATGTATCAGATCTCAGAGTTTGGTTTAGAGTAAACAGAGGATGGGTTCTCATTGACAGATTTTTCGGAGATGAGGGAATGGACCTAAGCTACTATGTATGGAGTTTAGGTGTAGAAGGAACAGTAGGTGCTTGGTTTTGAAGACTGAACAGAGATTAGTGAGGGAGTAAGCCAAGTTATTTGCTTAGGATTATGTGGTTGTAGCTCAATCCTTTAGATATAGATGTAGTTCAATTCTATAAGGGAAATTGTTAGTTCAGTTCTTGATGATTGATTTAGGAAATTGATTGCTAGGTAACCAGTTTAATTATCAGTCCAGCTGCATATATATCCACACTATAAGTTGAAACTTGAACGAGAGGATATCCTGGCACTGAATCATGTCCTGAAAAGAATATGAACTGTATTGACTGGAGAATTCAGAACAGACTTAGAAAACTAAATTTCCATTCACCTGGGTATTGTAATCCATCAAACTGAACATAGCCGAGTTTAGCTTTATGCCATGAACTACAGAGGAGCCTTAGGATTAGACTGATTTTCAGTAGGCAGTTCAGACTTTCTTCTACCAGCCCTTGGGTTATTGTATCAAGAGATGATCCTTAGAGTTTTGACCTTTATTATGATTCTGTGTGAAGTTTAGTTCACAACTACAACATTACTATAGGAAAATAGGACTAGGTATCTTATTAGTGCATATAACTGAAGAGTAACACTTAAACGGATCCTCTGTTATTGATTTAAGTTTTTAGAAATAAAGTTTTATTTAAGAGTATCAATCTTTGAAGTTTGGCCATATATAATACACTGGCATATGACCAACATTCAACTTTAGTCTCACTTTTTGAATAATTAGGTTTTTCTTGGCTAAATGGTCAGTTAACAAATCTCTTAGGACA
The DNA here is from genome assembly GCA_029216955.1 of Iris pallida. Taxonomy (NCBI): domain Eukaryota; kingdom Viridiplantae; phylum Streptophyta; class Magnoliopsida; order Asparagales; family Iridaceae; genus Iris; species Iris pallida. The sequence goes on from JANAVB010009599.1 coordinate 1,493,802, forward strand.
AAACAGTGAAAAATAGATTTATAGAGGCCTGATTTAATATTTGACTAGGGCTAGTCCACAAGTAGAACTTGTTTAGTTTTTAATCAACTTATAATAATTTAATATGAGGACATCCAGCTCCATCTAGTACACTTGATTTTCCGGAGCAAGACAAGTACTTTTCTATGGTCTTGTGCATTTACATACCTTCTACTCTTCTTGTAACACGTCATGACACGATATCATATACTCCTGTATTTCTTGTTCTTGTAATTACTTATGTCAGGTGGGGAAATACATTAGATATGTGACCAAACCCCGGTTACTATAATCATGTAGATAGCTTAGGCCTCGCATCGTGCACACTGGTCCTAAGTCGTATCGATATTCATGTACTCCTGTACATACTCCTGTACTGACACAGCCGGTCACATAGGCTAGTTGTATTTCAAACATGGTGCACTTGTCATGTCTTGTACTTCAGGTTCATAGTTACATTCCTGTACTTTACTTCATGTACTTTCATTCCTGTACTTTCATGTTTATTTCCTTTATTTCATATTCATGTTCTCCTGTACTTATTTTTCATATCATGATGTTCTTGTCCATTACCTAGAACTGTACTTTGCTCCACTCCTGACTAGAATATGTTGCAGGTGAGATAGAGGCTTTGTGTGATACCTATTATGGCCGAGGACCTGTAGATGCAGTAGAGCCAGCTGGAGTTGCTCTAGACTTAAAGGCTGAGGAAGCCTAGTGCATTACCCTTAGCAGTTTATATTCTGTTTGTACTTGAGACAGTCAGACTTTATTTTAGCTGGATGAAAGTAATAACTTTTAGACATGTACTTTATTCTGGGATTCGTTTATAGATGCTGTGATTTGTACTTGTTCATGTTTATCTGGTTAGATTTTCCTAGTTGGTACAGCTTACTTCGTCGTGTCTAACGATGAAGGCTGGTCGTGTCCGACTCGTGTACGATTATTCGGGAGCGGATCGTGACACTCCTAAAAGTCATAAACTTAATAAATAACTAATTAAATCATATATACAGGTCAAAACTTTGACACATTTTCTTAGTTGGGACACACGTATGGCTCGGCCTGCCCTATTATGGCTAAGACACTAGTTAAATTACACAACTACACTAGCCTTGCCAAATTTTCTAGTCGATATGCATCTCAAACTTAACCATGACTAAGGCCATATATATATACAGTATTTAGCCTATTATAAGTATAATCATATATATATATATATATATATAATAACTTGTAAAAAAAAATATATATATATAATAACTTGTATCTAAATCTATTTGGCCCAAATAAATTCAAAATAGTTCTAATAAGTCCTGGCAACCTAACATAGCTCTACCTAGTGGGGTTGGCTAGGTTATGTTCCAAATATATTTTCTAGTGAAATCAAACCCAAAAAGTCAACTAATGAGTCTTTTGTGCCATTCGCAAATAAATTGTACATGGAAACTCGATTGAGTGGCACACCCATCGCTTGTGCATCGTAGTCTCAAAATGGGTTAAAACCATATATTGGATAAAATAGTTTTGATCAATGTCGAGTCCCGAACTCACGTTAGAAGTTAGGTCTAGAATTACGGTAAATAATCAAATGGTCTAAATTTTACCTGAAGTTGTGCGAAGTCAAAAGAATATTTAGGAATAAATTTGGACGGGACATGATATATCAAGTTGAAGGTGGACTCGTCTACTTCAAAACTCATGAAAGATGTTTCGAAAGATTGTCGTTTCTTGTGCTTCAAATATCAAAGCTACAAAAAATTACATCTATAATCATAATTAAAAATAAAAATATAATCTAATCTAATAAATAAAAAATTATATAAAATAAATAAATTATAATTTCCAAAAATTAGGATGCTTACAATCTACCCACCTTAAAATAATTTCATCCTCGAAATTCAATATATCATCAACACATTAACGATAAGGGAGAAGACGCTTTTCAACCCTCGTACAAATGGTCTATCTTGCCTTCAAATTTTCAAGGGATTTACTCTAAATGATTGCTACTCTATCCTAAAAGAAACAACTGAAAACTAATACTAATTCAATATCTATAATTGTTTTCCTACCATACATGGCCACTAACTCCTTCCAAAATTTGAAAAGTTCCCAACTTATTTACTTATTAGGTATCCTCATATGTTATTTTGATTATCTAGGTAGAGCTTATGAAACTTATAAATTGTGCATCTATTCTAAACGTCTAACTACATCCTCATAACCATATTATTATCACAATTACATAACTCTCTTTTTACCTGACCAAGCTAAGTGATACCTACCATTATGTCTAATCCTAACTATACAACCGATAGGGAATAATAGAAAATGGGTCGGGTTAGGCTATGTTTAGGTTCTTCCTGTAGAGGGTCAATCTTTACACAAAAACTACCACTCTATTCTTGATCAAGTAACTACCGTAAAAGCATAACCTAGTATGATCATATATTTATTTTTATACTGTGGACGGCTACCCACCATTGGTCACACTACCCTATCATACCCATGATGCCCTAATTTTTATAACCCTTGCATACTAGTTGCAGAATCCATACCACTGGATATCTATGGTATATGGCATCACTAATCCCATCTTATCTATCAAGCATCAAAAATTCAATAAGCAAACTAATTTACACTATAACGTAAGAATGATGATTTCTATAAAGCACGATCAGTCGTCACTCCGAAATAGGAAGGGACGAGAAGCAATAGCACGAGGAAGAAAAGGAAGAATAGTCGAGAGCAAATATGAAGTTCAAGGACAGTAGAGAAATTTTTAAAAGAATTGTCAAGGCATTTATGGATTGTGATTCGTAATAGTTTAATCATATTTATAGGCCCGCTCGATACAGTAACGTAATCGAAATGGCTAACTCGACGTATATGGGCTACCAAAAAAATATGTAACGTCCCAGTCCCAAAATACGTAGGACTAGGAGATCGTATACATGCCAGCTATGTTTCGAGAATACTCCAGCTCAACTCGATTACGTATAAACTATCTGTTTATTCTAAATAAACTATATCTCAATCCACCAATTTTTGATAAAAATAATGAGTCAAGTGCATTAAGGTTGATTAGACTGTAATACACCGATTCTAAAATAGATAAATATACTATAGTAGATCCCCAATAATATATTTATTATGAACAAGCTAGAAAAAATTGAAGTTTGCAAAAGACTAGGCTATAATAACAGTGAGAATCAAATATAAGACAAAATATAAATAAAGATGAGGACAATACAACATCGGCTAAATATAACTGAAGTCTTAGTGAAGCAACTGTCATCCATCAATATGATATACCTTGATATTTCATCTAATACCTAGAGAGATCACCAGGTCCTCAAGAGACTAGCAAGATACATATAAATATGCCTACTATGACAGTATATAACATGTAAAGAAAACAAGAACACTACAAGAAAGACATCTAAGAAGTGACATGTCATAGAGAAGTATAATACTAGCCTTGGCTAACAATCAATTAAATAAATCGTATAGACTGTAGTACAATAAAAGATACTCCTAATCTATAGTAAATCTCAATTGTAGTAAAATTAATGCAAGATGCTCCCAATCGAGAATGTTCAAGTAGCCAAGCCTAGTATCAACCTCCTCTCGAATACAAAGGTCAAGTAAAATCAATAGATTGTAGAACAATGCAAGATACTCCCAATCTATAGAATGTCACAAGTCAAGTTAAGTCGTACTCAAGTCAAGTCCAAGTTAATCAATCAAAATTAGGTCAAATCAACGAAACATGGCGTAGAATTGACAACTCTATCACAAGACACGGTGAATACGAAGAAGACCAATAAAAACGTAATAAAAACAACTAATATTCTATTTGTGCACGTAAATCCATAAAACAAAGAAAGAAGTAAATGATAAACCAAGTATAATATGAGAAACATGTAACCATATGAAAAGAAATATAGTAGAAAAAGAAAACATGTGAATATTGTATAAGTTCAGCTTGGTATACTTGCTTAATGGTCGCTCGTAGAACAAACAATATCCAATCACTCAGTGAGCCTCAAAAGTTAAACTCCTGTAAATATCTACAGATACGGAAACAGACATCACCAACGTATTTGGCATAAGAAAAATATCTAAGTTTGACTACCCATAAGTACAATTCTGGACACAGGAGGCAAACAGTAATTTTTGAGCAAAAATAATTTCCGCCATTGGACCCGCTTTGCACCGAAAAGCATGCCAAATCCTATGGTCTCTAAACTCAACAAATTATATACCTAAGAGTCCAATTTTCTGATATGAACTCAATGGTATGTCTAGATTTGGATTCTGAAGAGTCGTGCACAAAATCTCCTATTGCGGGCCTGCCAAAATAACGGTCTGGTCGACCTTCTCAGAATTGAACCAAACTTGGCTCACAGGACCAAACAATGATACAAGTCAAGTGGCACAAGTTTTATCGCGCACTGAAGCACGTCCACAAAGTAATTAAGATTTTTACAAAGTGGTCGATACGGTGTACCTCGACTGATACGCCTCGAATTAGTCATACACACGCAACCAATTTGAGTTCTGCCAAAGCCTACACATCTGCAACATTTATACGCACCTTTTGATGCTCACGAGTTATTACCAAGTCGCCCGGTTCGTCGGGTCGCATGCCGTATCGATAAATTTCTATGTTTTTCAAAACTATTTTTCTATTTTTTCCTCGATTTTGGAAATCAATTTTCTCTACGCATAGTGGATCAAATAACAAATTATAAAAAGAGTTTTGGAGACCTACAAGTTGTCTACGATACTGTTTAATTAGTTTTCCAAAATTTCTAATAGGTTGCTCACAATCAGCCTACAAAAACATGTTCATAAAACTGTAACTAGCAGTAGTTTCTTATGATTTTTCTTGAACTCCAAGAATTTTCACAAAAAATACAGAACGAATTTTAATAAACCATTGGTCAACTTGACTACGCAAAAAAATTACAGTTCAAAATTTCATTGAAAGAGTGGGGAGAAAAGCTACCTTGAAGTAGGGTGGGTTGCTGTTGAATTAACTGCTGCTGCTTTCATGCGCGGCTGCGCTTTCCAGCGGTCCCATGGCGGTGCCCAGGTGTCAAGGTGTCCACCAAGGGATCGGGGTTGGTGGCTAGGTATTTGTTGAGGGTTTTTAAAAGAAACGTTTCTCTTTCTCTCTCGCTATCTATATAAAGTGTTCGGCTCGAGTTGGCTTCTGTCGGATTTGGGGGGGCCTCTATCTCGCGAGAAATTCAATTTCTTGCGAGATAAGGTTTTTTTTCTCTATCTCTCTCTCTCTCCCTATATATATATATATACACATATATATAAATATATATATATATAGAGAGAGAGAGAATATATATATATATATATATAGAGAGAGAGAATATATATATATAGAGAATATATATATATATATATATATATATATATATAATATATATATATTCTCTCTTTCTTTCTCCCCCTCTCTCTCTCTCTCTCTCTCTCTATATATATATATATATATATATATATAGCACCGTCTGACCTGGGGGACCACCTCCAGGCATCGGAGTGGTCTACGATCCGTACGTCCGCGGTGGCAAGACGGTTCGCGGTCCCCTGACCCAGCCAATCAGTAACCCTGACCCACCGCCATTCGGACTCGGTATTCCATAAGTCGTGAATCGAGCTGCCATTCCTGAGCTGCAAGCGGATAAGAGGTTCAACAAGATGTCAACCAATGAGGATACGTCGCTAGGAAGCCGAAGATCTATTATTAGCGACCGCGGTCGTAGGATGGGAATATCGGAAGTATCTGGCCTGCATGAATCTGGTTCAAATCGAGTGATCCATACGGAGCTTCCACTACAGCTTCATAGAGTAGGCGTCCACTATAGTCGCTAGCCTATCGAAGCCCAACCCCCCCTCATTCGTCGGTCTGGCCATGGTGGCGTAGCTGGCCCAGCGGTGCTTGTCCTTTCCGTTGTTGTGACCCCAGAAAAATCAGAGAAGAGTGATTCTAAAGAGGATAACACCTTCTTCGGTGGGGAGCATGTCGCCAGGGTATAGATGGGGATGGAGGATAGAACATGCTTGATAAGAATCAATTTCCCGTCGGAAGAGAGGGTCGTGTTATGCCAACCCTCGATCTTTTTTCTGATTTTGCTCACTAGGCCTACGTAAATGCCCGAATTCGGTTTCCCGTACACCATCGGGCACCCCAAGTATGAGAATGGCGGATATGCGGTGGAGAACGATGTAAGGTTGGAGAGCGTGGCCGAGTGAGTTCTGTCGGCTTTGTGGTGGGTGTAGATGACGCTTTTGTTGGTGTTAACTCGCTGGCCCAAGCATCTGGTGTATTTCTCTAGCGTACGGTGGACCACTTCCAACGAGCCGATGTCGTCTGATGAAAAAATAAGGATGTCGTCCACGTAGGCCAAGTGACTGATGAGCGTGTTAGGGTTATATACTAAAAGCATCATTTTTTTAGTAACCTTATTTCCTTAAATTTTGAATAAGAATCATATGGGCAAATGTTTGCATATTGTATTTGTTGCAAGTGTTAATGCAAATGTCTGATATTCTATATTGTAGATAATATGGTGTGTGGTGTCACACAGAAGATCATATTATCAGTTCCCTATGGAGTATATAAATAGTTCACAACCTAGATGGACTTGGACAATCTATTGAAAAGGTTGTAGTGTAATCTGGTATTAGTCTATCTTGACTATAGGTTTACACTAGTACACTTTGTGTGTATTGAACATGACCACTTGAGGTTGTTCTCTTTGTACTGACTACATAAGAGAACAAATACCTCTGTTATTATGGATGCTTGTGCTCTTAACCTGGATATAATAACGGACATGTATATGCAGTGTGCATTATTTTGACTCATAAAAGAGTGAGATTGATTATGGATCAACAACCTCTATGAATTGGGTAATAACATTGTATGTATGATGGGCTGTTGATTATAAATGGAATCTATGTCCCGATACATCGGGTTGATGATGTCCCCTTAAGGAGCTCATATGGATTGTCATGTAAACCCTGCAGGTGGATTATATCCGACATGACAAATAAAGTTGAGCGGTACTACTTAAGGATAAAAGATATCGAATCAATATAGTTGTCAGTAACTTAATTTGATCGACGGACATACGATATCTTAACATGGGGAGCCAAACGACCATATAATAAAAGGAGCCCACAAACATAATTTGGGATTAGGGAGGTAGTGCAACCATAGCTCATTAGTGGATCGAGCTATTGTTAATGGGCCTGGATTGTGTGTTCGGGCTAAACACGGGATAACCAGATCCGTTAGGAGGCCTAACCCTAATTTCTTCTCATGGTCCCTGCCGTAGCCTATATATATCCTCTATTCTCTGGCCGCCATATTACCGATCAGAAATCTAAAACTTTCTCTAAATTCGTAATTCACGTAAGGAGAGAAAGAGAGGACTGCCAAGGAGAAGAAAAGGTTGGAAGATCGTCGCCCACACGACGTCCAACACGAGGAAGGAATACGTACAGAAGATCTTGGGGTCGTCTGCTCGAGATTGCCAGGAATTACTTGTCTCCTTTCCGCCGCAGGTATAATTCGTGAACCCTAGTTTCCGCCTATGAAGGGTTAGAACACGTATTAGATATGTTTAACTTTCTATCGATCAATACGCACACCAAAGGAAGGGTCCTGGGAATCCCTATTTCCATCAATTGGTATCAGAGCTTTGAGTATAAGTGGGAGATTTATAACAGTATACTGAAAAGCAATGCTTTGAGTATAAGTGGAAGATTGTTAGGGTTATATACTAAAAGCATCACTTTTTTAGTATACTGTTACAGAGCGGGCATCCTGTGGTGGTGTAGAAGTAGTTGAATTTGGGGGTGTTAGCCATGTTGTTGAGGCTTCTGCTGAGCGCTTCGGCGGCTATAATGAAAATGGTGGAGGAGAGCAGGTCACCCTGTCTGACCCCCCTGCTGGATTTGAAGAAGTCGTCAGGTTGTCCGTTGATGACGGTGGAGAAGCAGGAGTTGTTTATGGATCTGAAGATGATGTCTATCCAACTTTCAGAGAACCCGAAGACACTGAAAACCCAGATCATGAATTGCTAGTCTAGACGGTCATACGCCTTCTCAATGTCGAGCTTGATGGTGACGTTCACTCCCCTAGATGGGAATTTCATACAAGTTATCATCTCCTGTGCAAGAAGGATGTTGTCAGTGATGTTCTGGCCTAGGACAAATCCGCTTTGCTCTTCAGAGATGATCTTAGGTAGAACCTCGGCTATGCGGATGGCGATAATCTTGGAGATGATTTTATTGGTAAAGGTGCATAAGCTGATGGTACGGAAGTCTTTGAATGTCTTTGGGTTGTCTTTTTTGGGGATGAGGATGCGGTTAGCGCGAGAGATGGCGTTGGGGTAATTCGCGCCTTAAAAGAAGGCGATTGAGGCCTCGTGGAAGTCGGGTTCAATGATGTTACAGCAAGTTCGAAAGAAGATGTCGGAGAAGCAGTCGGGGCCTGGGGCACTGTGTTCATCGAGGGTCCACACTGCTGACTTAAATTCCTCCGCAGAGGGCGGGGTCAGCAGCAGTTCTTTCTCTCTTTCGGTGATCATGTTGGGAACCTTGGCCAGGAATTCTTCGTCCTTGACGATGCCTTCCTTAGAGAATAATTTAGTGTAGAACTCAACGACGGCCTCCTGAATATGCCTCTGGTCTTTGAGTAAGATGCTATTTTCGTTGGTAATTTGGTGTATGTTAAGCTGTTGTCTGCGACCTTTGACATAAGAGTAGAAGAATCCATAGTTCCTGTCCCCTTCGGCATCCTAGGTGAGTCTGGCTTTCTGCTTCTAGAACTCAGTCTCGACCTTCAACCGTGATTTGAGGAGGGCCTTGGTGAGGTTGAGCGTGGCCCGATTCTCCGGTGAACTGTTCGACACGTACCGATGTTTGGCACAGGTGACGTCATCTTTCGCCGTCCGAATCTCCTGGAAGATGTTGTCGAACGCGCTTCTGCTCCAGGTCGAAAGCGCTCTCCGAGTAGCTTTGAGTTTAGCTGCCACTCGAATAAGGGGGTCTGGGTCGCTCGCGGAGCACCAGGCGGAGGCCACAATGCTGCAAAATATGGGGTGATGAGTCCAGAGGTTCAGGAATCGAAAGGGTTTTTGGATAAGGTTGGAATTGTTGCTAATCTCGATAAGAAGGGGGGAGTGGTCTGATTCAGTAGAGTTTAGGTGGAAGAGGTTGGATATGAGACCCATGTCGGACTAGCGGTTGTCTACCAGTACGCGATCAAGCCGGGAATATTGTCTACGGGTGCCTTCCTGCATGTTGCACCAAGTGAAAGTGCTCCCGAAAAAGGGGGGAGGGGATAGGTGGCTGTTGAAGATGAAGGTATTGAAGTCGTCCATGGTTTATTGGGGGGGCCCTACCCCCGGACTTTTCTTCCATGCTCGGTAGCACGTTGAAGTCGTCGATGCAGAGCTACGGGAGGTTGTTGTGGGAGATGTGGGTGTCCGACAGCGTATCCCAGAGCAGCTTACGCTTGGCAACATTGCAGCTACCGTGTACGACGGAGAGTAGGATTCGGGATTGAAGGGTAGGGTGTTCTATCTAGTAGGTGAGCGCCTGTCTCGAATCATGAACGGTACCGAAACTGCATCCGATGGTAAAGAGGATCCAGATATCGTTGTGTCCTGCTACCACGGTCGGTAAGCCGAGCTGCAGCTAGATGGATTTGAGTTTTTTGTAAGGAATTTTTGGTTCGATGATGATGAAGATGTCTAATCTGTGAATTTTCTTGAGGCTAAGTAATCTTCTCAAGGTGGGTTGATTGGCCAGCCCTCGGACATTCCAGGAGAGGATGTTAAGCATTTGGTTGGTTGCGGGAGTGGGGGTGGTTGTTGAGCTTAGCGGCTGACCTCGTAGTCATGTTCTTGTGCTTATGATCTTATTTTTTCTTATAGATGTGAGGGGATTTGGAGGCTCTCGCGATCGCCCCCTCGGACGGTCGAGTCGCTCTGGGGCCTAAAATATCCAGCTGGGTAGCATCGGCTTTGTCAACATCAGACAGCACATAGAGGGGGTTATTGGGGTCAAGGAAGCCGGCATCCTGAGCTTCATGTAGCCTATCCGCTAAGCCCAAGCTCAGGCTTCCCGGGTTGACCTCAGAGGTGTAGCCGGAGATGAGGGTTAAATCCGCTATGCTGGAGAAGACCGGATAGAGGACCAGGGCCAGCTGGTCCTTCTCTCCTCTGACTGGAGTGGGAATGGTGGGAAGGGATTCTGCGTCTATCTGCTCAAGCTCGGCGGGAGTATCCGATCCGGGTTGAGGGCTTTCCAGGATGTCGGTTGGGGAGGAAGTGGTGAGGACGTCGAATCTGTTATTGAAGAGGATAGCTGGGTGCTTGTGTAGAGGGATGTCTTTGTTTGAAAGGGGGTGAGAGCGGGGGCTGGGTGTGCCGTCACTGTCTTCAAAGTAGGAATGTGAGTTGGGTAGGGGGAGAATCGGAGCCGAAGGTGTGGTAACGAATTCCTTTTTGGATTGCGCCTTATGGGACTTGGGCTCCGTGTGAGCTCTGAAGCAAAGCCGAGTGGAGTGGCCCCGGATCTGACAATGTTTGCAAAAGATAATGCTATTGTCGTACACCAGCGACTGGGTGTACATCTTGCTTTCTAGTTCGATCTCGATTTGAGTGGGGGGTTCTGTGGCCAGGTCAAGTTCCACGTAAATCTTGGCAATGTTTCCTTTGGAGAGATTATGAGTTTCCTCAGCGATGGCCACTTACGACCCGAAGGAGCTAGCGATTCTCCTATGCGCGACAGGGGCGAAACAGACTAGGGGAAGGTTGGGGAGCGTGATCCACGTCGAGATGATAGTTGAGTCGACCTTGGGGTTGAAACTGGGTGTCCATTTGACGATCTTGACGCTGTGAGCGTCGATGAGGTACCCTTGGCCCACACTTTGGTATAGTCTGTTGGCCCATTGGTCATGGTCAAACCTAATTTTAATAATTGATCAAACTCTGTCTCGATATCGATGCAAGTCAATTCAGATGTTTACCTACGACGTTTTGGATACTGCTCAACGATGGATATCTACTATGTTCAAGACCGAAGGTGTTTGCTATTCAGAATATATTTCCTTCAAGGCAATGTAAATTTTCATTTTATTAAATCTAGGAATATATTGTACACCAAGTCGTACTGGCAAATAGGTTGTCCGAAATCATTTTTCAAAATCACCCTATCCTTTTAAAAATGACCTATATTTTTGAAAAATATCTTTTTTACAAAAAGCTTCTGAAGGACTCTTCAAAAAGCTAAAATGATTTTTCTCAAAATCAACTGGCAGAACCCTAGCAGACCTCGGTCAGAGTTCGGCCAGAGTTCGACCAAGTTGAACGTTATATGAACGTTTGATTTTGAACTTGGTCTCCTGTAGTTGCGGATTTGACCGAGATTTACTCATCGAGTTCTGCCCGAATTCTGCCCGAATTCTGACAGAGTTCTCCCTTTGGAAATCTTATAAATAGAGAAGTATTCGATCATTTCAACTCACTCATTCACTTTCAATCTTCTCTCTATCTAAAAAGCTTTCTACCTTCCAAAGAGTTTTCTAGAGCTTTCATTTTCAGATCCCAAGCCAGTTACAATCCTTTAGTCGATTTGCCAGTGCGGTACGGTCTAGAAGTTTCTGAGAGATTGTAATCAGAAGGCTTGATTGAAGAATACCTCTTCACATTTGAAGTTGGACGAGTTCTTCGTATCAAAGCTCGCGTTGTAGAAGTTGCAAGGACTTCGTAAGAAAACTTGCAGTTTTTCCTATAGTGGATTCAAACTGGTAGCAAGAGTTCTACCGACTGGATTAGTCCTCAACAGAGGGATACCAGTATACATCGCTGTCTTTGCGTTTGCTTTCTGAACTCTGCCTTTACTTTATTTTCATCTGTGATTATATACTGTGATTGTGTTGCTAACTTTTTTAATTAGCATTATTCCGCTGCCAACTCTATTCACCCCCCCTCTAGAGTATTACGCTTTACTATATCGTTCCTACAATTGGTATCAGAGCGGGTGTTACAGGTAAAGCAAGGTAAAAGTGCTATTATTTATTCATTATTTATTAGATCACAGCACATCACATGGCTACTATGAAATTCACAAGTGAAGGTCAGGCCACAAACAGACCTCCTCTGTTTGATGGTACTAACTACACTTATTGGAAAACACGGATGAGTTTCTTCTTAAAGTCTCTTGATTTTGACTTATGGGCTATTGTTCTTGATGGCTATCAAAAGCCACCTCGTATAAATGTCGAGGGTGTTTTAGTTGAAAAACCCCAAAATAGTTATACAGAGGAAGAAAAGAAAAAGGCCAGTCTTGACGCACGTGCCATTAATGCTCTTTTTTGTGCCTTAGACAGAACAGAATTTAACAGGGTATCTACATGCACAACGGCAAATGGTATATGGAAGTTTCTCGAAGTTACACATGAAGGCACGACTCAAGTCAAGGAGTCAAAAGTCAGCAGACTTACTCAAGAGTACGAGGCGTTCAAAATGAAGCCAAATGAAACAGTCACACAAATGTTCGAGAGGTTCTTGGATATTGTAAACCCTTTGTCCTCCTTAGGCAAAGAATACAGTAACCACGAAAAGATTCGCAAACTCCTGCGAGCTCTCACCAAGAACTGGATTCCGAAGGCTACAGCTATCATTGAAGGAAACGACCTCACCACAATGACACTTGAAGTACTCATAGGTAAGCTACTCACTCATGAACTGGATCTACAAGATTTTGAAGAGCCTGCACCAAAGGAGAAGACTATCGCCCTCAAGGCTCAGCACAGAAAAGCTGCTGAAGATGACTCAGACAGCAGTGGATCTGACGCTGAAGATCAAGCACTCCTAGCAAGGAAGTTCAAAAGATTCATGAGACATGAGAAAAGAGTCAAAGAGAACAACAACAACAACTGGTACTAAGAAGATGCTGTCTGCTATGGCTGCAAGAAGAAGGGACATATGAAGAAGGACTGTCCCACCAACTCATCATCGAGCAAGAAGAACAATAGGTATAAAAAAGGCAACCTGAAGAGATCAACATCCCGGAAATACGCCAACACCAGCATATGGCATGAGAGTGAAGCTAGCGACTCAGAAGATGAACATTCAGAGGACGCTACAAACATCTGCTTCATGGCAGTTGATCAGGTACCTACTGAACCTGTAGAAACATATGATGACTTTACCTTTGAGCAATTAGGAGATGCCTTCAGTGAACTGATGCTTGACTACAGGAAACTGCATAGTAAATATTAGACCGCTAAGAAGGTACTCAAAGAGTACAAAGGAGAAATAGGAAGACTTACCGACCTACTAGCTGAGGTTAGAACTAGTGTTAGTGAGTCTGGTGAGCTTTCCTCTATAAAGCTCTTATTACACGAGACTAAACAGTCATCCGAAGAGAAAGATAAGATTATAGACCAATTGAGAGAATATCTTTCAAAAAAAAAAAAAGTCTTCAATCTGCACAAATCAGAATGGAATCACTCACTTCTGATTATACTAAGTTATATGACACTTCCAAAAGGTTGGAAATTAGGTTAGGAAAACAGCCTGAGCCTGCTGCTTCCTATCCTAACACGTGTCACTTACCAAAAATTCGGAACATTCCCAAGCTAAATACTGTCAGACCAAACCATATAAAACCTTTACCTCAAAAGGTTAAGCCCAAACATGATCATAGGTATGCATTCTTCTATACTAGAAAACCTAAACCTACCAACCATGCACATCACTCTGCTTTCAACACTCAACATGCACAATGTCATTATTGTAGCCTCATTGGTCATATTTCATCTGCATGTAGAATGAGAAAGCTAGTTGATTTAAATGTTTATGCTTGGATACCTAAAGCTAACAATTCAGGACCCTACAAGAAATGGGTACCAAGAGTTTCATTTGCAAATTATTTTGTAGGTGGGACCCCCTTCATATGCTAGGAGCAAATGTATCCTCGACAACGGTTTGCTCACGGCACATGACCGGTGACGCTTCATTATTCGCAACACTGTTGAAGAGGAATAAAGAAGGGTACGTCTCCTTCGGTAATAATTTAAGAGGGTACATAATCAGTATCGGTGACATTGGTAGGGCTCCCTATCCAGTGATTAAAGATGTTTGTCTAGTTACCGAGTTAAAACATAATCTGCTCAGCATAAGCCATTTAGCTGATCACGGTTATGATATTAACTTCGTCAAAGATAAATGTACTATAGTTGATAGTTCAACTGGTAGTACTATATTTGAAGGTATTATGGAAGACAACATATATGATTTTTATTTTTAGAAGATGCTAACAAAGCAGGTTGATGTTGATGGCCAAAAGCATTGAGAGTCAACTATGGCATATGAGACTCGGTCATACAAACATGGATACAATTTCAAGACTATCTACAAAGATGTTGGTACACGGCTTACCGGACATTTCTTTCAAGAAGGATACGGTATGTAGTGAATGTAAAAAGAACAAAGCTACCAAATCCGCATTCAAATCTAAGAACGCTGTAAGTACCACTTAACCTTTACAACAGTTGTATATGGACTTATTTGGACCCAGTAGAATTGCTAGTCTAGGTGGTAAGTTATATGCATTTGTCATTATAGATGATTTCTCTAGATATACATGGGTTTATTTTCTTGCACGCAAGAACGATACATTATCAGAATTCGTCACCTTTTGGAAGAAAGTACAGAATGAAAAGGATTCATGATTACTCGCACTCATAGTGATCATGGCGGCGAATTTGAGAATGCAGAATTCAAGCAATTTTGTGACACATACGGTTGTATAAATTCGCTTGCCCTAGGACTCCATAACAAAATGGAGTTGTAGAACGTAAGAACAGAACTCTATCTGAAATGGCTAGAGTAATGTTAAACCAGTTTAGTCTACCTAGATACTTATGGGCTGAAGCTGTAAATACAGCATGATATATTCTCAATAGGGTTCTAATTCGACCTATATCGAAGAAAACTCCCTATGAACTATGGTTTGATAGAACACCAAATGTTTCATATTTCAAGATTTTTGGTTGTAAATGCTTTATTCTTAATACTAAAGACAATATGAGTAAATTTGATGAAAAGGTCGATGAAGGTATATTTTTAGGTTATGCAGCAAAGAGCAAAGGATACAGAGTCTTCAACAAAAGAACCATGATCATCGTAGAATCTATCAATGTCAAGTTTGATGAACTAAATCAACACTTAGACGATGATGACAATGAAGACTTAATCACACCAAGTACAGCTACTGTAAAACCTTCACACAAAGATGCAGAACCATCACATCAAGCATCAGATAAACCTCCAAGCAAAGAAGCCGGAACTAGCAATCCAGAGACTACACCAAAAGAGATGAGTTTCTTGGCTAATCATCCAAAGGACTTGGTAATTGGTGAGATTATCAAGGGTGTAAGTACTCGTTCCTCTAATAAAGATATAGCTTCTTGTGTTGCTTTTGTTTTGCAGTTTGAACCCAAAAATATTGAAGAAGCATGTAGTGATAATTTTTGGTTAGATGCTATGCAAGAATAATTAAACCAATTCGAACGGAATCAAGTTTGTGAACTTGTTCCCAAGTCCATTGATCATCCGATCATTGGCACCCGATGGGTATTCCGAAATAAACTGAACGAGAATGGTTTAGTGACTCGTAATAAGGCTCGACTCGTAGCTCAAAGATACAATCAAGAAGAAGGTATCGACTACGATGAGACTTATGCCCCAGTGGCGAGATTAGAATCCATTCACATGTTATGTGCATTTGCATATTTTCATAATTTTAAATTATTTCAAATGGATGCCAAAAGCGCATTTTTAAATAGTTTTATAAAAGAAGAAGTTTGTGTAGCTCAATCTCCTGGTTTTACTGACTTCTAATTTTCTGAATATGTTTTCAAGTTGAAGAAAGCCTTATACGGTTTGAAACAAGCCCCTCGTGCTTGGTACGATCGTCTAAGCACTTTTTTACTTGATAACGGGTTTTCAAAGGAAAATGTTGACACTACTTTGTTTATAAAATCTTTGAATAACAATGTTCTTTTGATTCACGTCTATGTAGATGATATTATTTTTGGATCTACTGATGAATCTCTTTGTCAAGAATTTTCAAAGTGTATGCAGAATGAGTTTGAGATGAGCATGATGGAAGAGCTGAAATTTTTTCTCGGACTGCAAATCAAACAAACCAACAATGGGACGTTCATAAATCAAGCAAAGTACACAAAGGATCTATAAAAGAAGTTCGACATGGAAGTAGTCAAGCCACTTAGCACTCCAATGGCGACATCAACCAAGCTTGATATTGATGAACAAGGTAAACCTGTCGACATACGTAAGTATCGAGGTATGTTCGGTAGCTTACTATATTTAACAGCTAGTCGACCAGACATTATGTTTAGTGTTTGTCTACGTGCACGCTTTCAAGCAAACCCTAAGGAATCACATCTGTATAGTTAAGCGTATCTTTCGATACCTTAAAGGCACTTCTTCTGTCGGCTTATGGTATCCGAAAACTACGTCATTTGACCTAACCAGTTATTCTGATGCAGATTTTGCCGGATGCAAGGTAGATAGAAAAAGCACTAGCGGCACATGTCATTTCCTAGAAAAAGCTCTAGTCTCTTGGTTTAGTAAAAAGCAAAATTCTGTTGAATTATCAACAACCGAGGCTGAGTATATCGCCGTAGGACATTGTACACAAATTTTGTGGATGAAACAAACTTTAGAAGACTATGGATTGCATTTTACACACATACCCATTTTCTGTGACAACACTAGTTCTATTAATTTGATTAAGAATCCAGTATGTCACTCTCGTACTAAACATATCGAGATTACACATCACTTTCTTAGAGATCATCAACAAAATGGAGATATAGACCTTGTATACATAGATAGATAATCAATTAGCTGACATCTTCACTAAACCTCTAGCGGAAGATCGCTTCAATTATTTACGTCGAGAATTAGGAATTTTGGACGTCAATAATATTAATTGATTTTATTTATGTTTTTTATCATTATGCAAAAACTGTGTTAGAGACAAGCTAATAAAGAGTCTGTCTGTCACAACTACGGTTGAAGCGAAGCGGTATTTAAGAGTTCCCCGTGAACCTCCGCCAGCTGGGACAGTACTCCTACAGCTAATCTGAGACAGCTGCTGTGTAACGATATTTAACTCATAAATATTATTAATTATGTTATTTGAAAGCTAAAATAACTAATCTTTGAATTAAATATTTGAAACGAGTCAATGAAAAAAAGTAGCAAAATCAACTTGAAAGAACCCTAGGCGAATTCGGCCAGAAGTTCGGTTTGAGGGTATCTGCGTATATATCCAGAACCCGAGAGCTCCTTCTCTTCCATTGCTTCCATATTTCCAACCAGCAGCTACAGCCGCCCGAAATTCCTCCAAACCCTAGGTATTCACCAACCCATTGCTCCCTATCTACTTGGTGAAATCCTTCCAAACTTTGGAATCGTGCGGAGATCATCCTTCTCTACAACATATCTAATTTTGTGAGGTATAACTCTCTCTCTTTTCCACTTTCAATTTGTGCTTATTTATTTCAATGGCACCTAGATTTAATCCGTCTAAGAGGAAAAGACTACTCCTAGTGAGGAAGGGTCCTCTTCGAATCCTCACATGGATTCTTTGTTTTCGCCAGTCCAAAAGAGCGACGGTGCTTTCGATGGATTTTTCTTTCAAACCCTCGATCAAGCTTTATTATGGTACGGTGACTTTTCCACCCGATCCATATGCAGCGGCGCTCCGGTTAAATGGACGGTATTTCCTGACCATCGTCACTTATTTGAGGCATTAGGGTTACATTTGCTTGTTAAACTGTGCTTCCCAATTGCTACTAATGCCATTAGATTGTTCTATTGCAATCTCGTAGTTAACACTTTTGACGTGAGCACACGTGTTGGAGGATAGATATTGAGTTCAATGATGTCCTCCTAGCGGAGATTATTCTTGAGATTTCCAATGAAGGTGAACCGCTAGTTGATATCACGGAATTCGAGTTTCCCGAAGGCACTACACTCACGAGTTTCAAAACGGAACTTTGTGTACCTGACAGAGTACGTTCTGGAAAGTTTAAGGCTAACAACCTTAACTTGTTTAACTACGAATTGCATCGCATCATCTCTACTATACTTCCTAAATCCACTTCCAAGGATGATGTGACTTCGCTTGAGCTGTCCGCTATGTATCATCTTATCAAGGGGATTCCTTTTTCCGTCCCCAAGACTATTATTCAGATGATGGGACGTTGTCGTGCAAGAGATCGAAATCTCTCTTACGCGATGATTCTCCCTCGTATCTTTCAGCGCTTCGACATCGATCTATCGACTTGTACTCAGGACTCTGAGCCCAAGTTACTCCAGCTTTCTCGGCGCAGCCGGACTGCTTCAGCTCCACCTCCTGCTCCTCCTACTGCACCATCTCCACCACATCAGCCGTATGCCATGACTTTTGAGGGCATACATCAGCACCTATCTGCTTTGCACGTCTCGATGACGGACATGGCTCGCGAGCGTGAGTTCTGCGATGTCACCCGTTATCAGGCGATGGCAAACTCCTTGGCCGATCTACGTTTTGCACAGACTGGTCACTCTGCCGCTTCCATCCCTCGAGATCCAGCCTTTTCGGGTTACCGCTGTGAGGATGAGGCTGTCCATGCCTACTTCCAGCCCGGTAACGCCTATGATTGGTATCGTGCTCCTCGAGATTATGTTGGCGAGTTCTATGCTGGCGCCCCTACTCATCCTACTGGCACTGGTACTTCTGGTGCTGGTACTTCCGGTCATGCTGGCCGTGCTGCTGATGATATTGATGAGGATAGTGATGATGAGATCTGATCTGATTACTAGTAACATTCTACTGTATACTTGGAAATGCTCCGACATTCCAAGTTTTTATCATTTACTTTTTGATTAGTACTTTGTAGTTTGCTATCAGTATTTCTTTTATCTTCATGGACATGTTTATGATGTTTCATTTATGACATCTCAGTTTAGTTCAGCATTTTTTTAGCACTATTTTCTTATATTGCTTTTCATTTTTAAACTGTCTGTGAAATAGCATGCCTGAGATTTTTTATGCAATACATGCTTGTGATGATAATTTGTAGAAATATTACATGCCTGTAATGCTATATCTCTAATTATTTACTGTATCTTTTATTTTGTTTTCTCACTATTTGTTACTTATGCATTGATTGCGGGGGAGTCTTCTGTATTTTATGCGGGGGAGTCTCTTGTACAACTATTTTGCTAAGTGACAAAGGGGAGAAAATTAAAATGATCTAACATTTTTTTAGTTGAATACAGGTTATGAACAATTTTTCACCTTTTGATATTTTTTCGAACTAGCTTATTGTTATCATTCATAGTTTGTCAATTATCAAAATGGGGGAGATTGTTGGCCCATTGGTCATATGGTCAACCTAATTTTAATAATTGATCAAAACTTTGTCTGGATATACAAAGCTTGTTGGGACATTCTCAGCTTCTTGGACATAAGCAAGATTGGATATTCACTTCGTTCAAGACTGAAGATCTGTTTGCCTACTTGAGTCTGTATTTCCTATGCAATGTAATTTTCTTTTTATTGAGTCTAGGAATACATTGTACACCGAGTCGTACTGGCAAATAGGCTATTCCCAAAAATAGTTCAAAATGTTTTTAAAATGACCTATCAAATTGTTTACAAAAAGGTTTTCAAAAAGGTTTTCAAAAATCACCAAAACCTATTTTAAAAACCCTAACCTAACCCTGACAGAACTCGGCCAGAGTTCGGCCAGAGTTCGGCCAGAGTTCGGTTGGTGGCCGTTTTGATTTTGAATTCTCTGGAACTTGGTCCTCCTGCAGTTGCGGATTTGACCGAGATTTGCTCATCGAGTTCTGCCCAAATTCTGCCCGAATTCTGACAGAGTTCTCCCTTTAGAAATCTTATAAATAGAGAAGTATTTCGATCATTTCAACTCACTCATTCACTTTCAATCTTCTCTCTATCTAAAAAGCTTTCTACCTTCTAAAGAGTTTTCTAGAGCTTTTATTTTCAGATCCCAAGCCAGTTACAATCCTCTAGTCGATTTGCCAGTACGGTACGGTCTAGAAGTTTCTGAGAGATTGTAATCAGAAGGCTTGATTGAAGAATACCTCTTCACATTTGAAGTTGGACGAGTTCTTCGTATCAAAGCTCGCGTTGTAGAAGTTGCAATGACTTCGTAAGAAAACTTGCGGTTTTTCCTATAGTGGATTTAAACTGGTAGCAAGAGTTCTACCGACTGGATTAGTCCTCAACAGAGGGATACCAGTATACATCGCTGTCTTTGCGTTTGCTTTCTGAACTCTGCCTTTACTTTATTTTCATCTGAGATTATATACTGTGATCTAACTGCTAACGAGATTTTAATTAGCAATATTTCGCTGCCTACTCTATTTACCCCACCTCTAGAGTATTCTGCTTTACAATTTTGTTCCTACATAGTCGGGGTCGGAGGTGAGATAGAGGAGGATGTGCTTGGGATCCATCGGGGCGACCTTGTAAGCAGAGAATAGGCCCCATCCAGCAATAGTTTCTTAAACTTTGGCAATCTTTGGGCATCCGGAGGAGAATTTTAGAATCAACGTTTTTGCAAAAGTGGCTGCTAGGGATGAAATCTCTTAGGCGGAGAAGGGTACTCGAATGGGTTGGCCTTCCGGGGGCTCTGGATTTCGATGTCCGGGAGCTCCAAGGTCTCGATCGGAGGGATATGAGCCCCGCGGTCAGGATAAAACGCTTTTGCGTATGACGGAGCCTTATGGTGTATATATATATATATATATATTGTTTGCAAAAACAAAAGTTGTTTGATTACAAACAGAGAAGAGTGTGTACAAGAGTACAAGTTAATTTCTGGGAAAGTACAACTATAGGAATTTCATCAGAAGACGATCACTTTATCCCTTGGACGATGCGATATCGAAGAAGAAAGCCTTTGGAGATTACTACAGCAAGTTCTCAGGAGATTATAATCATTACAGATGTTTTAAAGTGATTTGGAACTCTATTTATAGAGTCTAGAGATAACCGTTAAGTAGTTATCCTGATTGGCGCATATTGCATTTTGCGTGCCATTCATCCAATCGTGCGAATGGTTGATTTAACTGCTTGGACGCATGGTATTCTGTGATGGAGATATACTTGGTCATGGGAAGTGTCACATATATGTTCTTCGAGATTTGTGGCATACGCGCCACGTCATCTAATTGCTTCTGGATGATTTGACCGGATAGCGCCACTGTCGAATGGCACCGAGCGCTATTTGCTGTTTTAATGCACCCTACATAATTTATTGATTACCTTGTACCAACTATAAATGGCGCGAGGCAGTTGTCAGTCATTATGACAAATCTGACACGATCTCCTCGAGTGCCGCACGTTTGGAACTTGAAATAAATTTTTCTCGACTTACGTGCTATCAGTCATGATGAAAACTGTTTCAGCTTCTCGACGAAGCTTGCCACGTGTTAGCCAGCGCCATTTGAAGTCCAGCGCTAATTGATGTCATGCGCCATCTTCTGTCTGGTGCCATTTGAATATTTGAGTGCTGGCGCTAATTATGAGTGGCACATGATCATGTTTATACTTTTTGAGCTTCTACAAGACCCCCTTCAAAGTTTTCAAATTTGAAAACTTCAAAATTTGGAATACTTTGAATAAGAATCCTTTTTGTGTAATTGGTTCATGCCAGAGTTGTAACCGACTCTGATTTTTAGGCGTGATTGGCATGACTGTTAAGGATAGTTTTAGGCTATAAATAGCTGATAAAAGAGAGAGAAAACACTTTTTACTCAAAACTCTCTTCTTCTCGATCTCTTTAAGTTCTCGAACCTTTTGATCATTGGCCCTGAAGAGAAATGATGCCGAGAAAGAAAAGAAAGTGGCCGAAGCCACTTTGCGTGTGCCTCCACTAATGGTGCCACAGCACGTCATGCCGTCGGCGAGAGCTGAGGAGAAGAACCCTGCTCTTGAAGGTGAGGAGAACCGATCGGAGAAGACAAACTGAAGCCTTGTGCCATTCGCGCACGCGACCAAAGGCCAACATCGATCGCCTCTTTCAGAGTGTTGGTTTATGCTTTGCGCTATCTACAAGCTGCGCCACCTCTTTCAAAGTGTTGCATCAAAATAAAAATAATGACACCCTGCACCATTTGTCATATTTTGAACATGATGCGCCATCTGTTGTCATGCACTAACTGACTGATGCGCCATCTGTTTTGAGAACTATTAGATTGCATGCGCCAACTGTGGACTACTTTTTACATCCTGTGCCATCAATGATTGGCGCAGAGTATTTCTTTAAGAAATGATCTTTTTTTAGATTTTAACTCTGGATTTTCTTTTGCAGTTGATTTGAGATAAGACCCTCATGCTGAGGAATTGGCTTCTGCCTTTCACGTGTCAGAGTACTAGGAAGACGTTTCTTATGTCAAGTTCCCACAATATGATCTTCCTGAGACTAGAATAGCTGTGCTAAAGTCTCAAGATGACAGGACTTTATTATGCCGCATGAAAGATGAACCCTTTGTAAGTTTGGATCAGGTTCCTTATAATAAGCCAGCCATCTTATTTGGTGAGGCTATCAAGAAAGACAGCCAGCCTCAATCAAAGCAGAAAATACGAGTCTATTAGAGTGGAAACAGACTAATATATCTCACCGATATTACGAGACATCTGTCCCTATCCCGTTACGCTCATGCCAGCTATCCTCGAAATATGGTATAGGATCTAACTCCTTTCCAACAGGCCAGAGTTGAAAGGATATGCCACAGATTAGGTCCCCCAAAATATGGACATGTTTTACAGCTCATCAGAGAGGAGTAATACTCACTTGAGGGGCCTAAAACCGAGCTGCGTGCCGTCTGAAGATTCATCCCTGATGATCCCAGATTGAATTCCTTTTTTCGCGAATCTTTTCGCTAAGGCTAAAGAAAAGTAGCCAGACAGGAATATACGGTTGACGGTTTTGATGAGTCCTGAGAAAAAATGCTGGAACCGTCTTTCAATCTGGGCTCTGAACAACTTTAGAGATGAGCTAATGGATTTAGATCTTTATGAATCTATTTGGACAACTTCCTGTGGTATTCGCACCAATCCCAATCTGTTTTTGGCTTTAGTAGAAATATACAACAATAAGACAGGCACTTTTGTGACTCCTCATGGAGAGAGATGTTTCGCCCTTCATGAGATGCAATTCATCTCTCATCTGCCAATGGATGAAAACCCATATGAAGAGTATGTGCCAACAAATGAAGATTTGGAAGCTCTAGCTGAGAAAAACCTAAAAATGGTAGCAGTCTTCGACGAGCTTTTATGCCAATTCATGACCTGCACTCTTATGTATAAGAATCATGCGAAGGGGACGTGTTATTGGTCCAAATGATTATCGTACCTATTTTTGGGCCACATCCAGGAGGACAAGGTGCAGTACCACCTAGATTGTGATCTTCACTTTTTCGAATCGCTTGACCACAACACTATCTAGAAATTGATAGATAAGTCAAGGGATGTTGACAATGAGCTAAAGGAGGATTGACATAAATTTAGGGTTGATGCTCCCATCGAGACCTATGTAAGACAAGGTGGTTGGCAAATGTCTCGAGAAACGACTCTGGCAGGCTTCCTTTTATTGTGGCTATGACGATTCATGGTCCTCGGAGCCAGTACTGTTGACAGGATCCACCATGGTGTACTATTTGTCGCTGTGCATTTAGTGTTTGACCACAAGATGGATATTCTTTCTGTAATAACCTGCCGGTTGAATGCAGGTCTTCGTTCTTTCACAAATGCCATGATGACGGATCCTAGTAATCGAAATGATTTTTCTCGTATAGAGATGTCGTATACTTATTTGTTCGGATGGTTATTACTACACAACCCCATTCTGATGGATCCTGCTCTAGGTGTCGTAGGAGGAGACTTTACCAGACGTTACACCACATCTCAGTGGAAAGTTAACTCCCTTACTGACCGTCAAAAGGCATTGAATATGGGTTTCGAGTGGAGATTCTACTACGTTTCTCCTCCTCCTCTTAAATGTACGAATATTCCACCCCTGCTGATGGATTTAGAGCCTATAGCTGCTCGCCCACCACCAGCTGCTTTTATGTTGTTGAAGATGATTAGACCCTCTCACTTGATATATAGATTCGAGGGTGAGTGTTGTCTGGAGCCATATCTGCCTAGTCGATTTGCTCGCCAGTTCGGCTATGATGAAATGCACGTCGGCAATGCAACTACATGCCTAAGAGCCTCTGATTATCTAATCTATGGTGCTAGAGGGTGGAGGTATTATAGTGCCCAAGGCACTAAGGCTACTTTCTCAATGCCTTCTACTACTCTTGAAATGGGCCCGCATATGTTATAAACATATGCACTTTTATACTTCAGCTAATACCTTCTTCGAGGGCTTTACCTTATCCAATAGTTTTGTTAGTGCCAAACGATCGTGGTTGGGGGTCAGAACCACCCTAGAATTTATAGAGGCTGAAGAGAATACTCCTGCTGATAAGCCTCTTGAAGCTACCCTTGTCGGCCTCTCTGACGAGGAGAATGATTCGTTAGAAATCCCCCTCAGGAAGCGGAGAGAAAAATCACCTGCAAAAGGGACTAGCAAAACATGAAAAGTCAGGTAGTCATCTTCCCCAATTGTTCCAACCGAACCTCCTTTTCTTGCTATGGCTCGGGGTAATAAAACAAAAGAAACAGTTATTATTATTTAACAGCCTATAGCGAGGACCAGATCCCAGATGAGACAAGCTGAAGTAGGGATTTCTTATGGGGGGACGGGGACAACCCCTTCTCCAATCCTAAAAGAAAGTAGAATTCCTACTGAAAAGACTAGTCGAAGGCCTAATGTGCGGGATGAGCCTTCTAGATCCGAGGAATCTCCTCCAATACCACTCCTGCGCAAAACGAGGAGAAAACTGCTAGTAACCGAAGTTGTGCAGCAAGAAACTGCAGCTTTGCTTACTCCTTTAGTGCCAGAATCTTCATTACCGTTACAAGACCCACTGTCCTCGAAAGGTAATGCTCTTGTCTTTCCAGATATTAATTCATCAGGCATTTGTGTTGATATGTGAGTTTTCTATTTGTAGGGGTTCCAACAACGAGTATTCCGACTCCAACTATTGTAGTGGATACTCCTTTAGTCCCTACTTCAGAATCAGTGTTCGTAAAGCTCAACATTCCAGTGACTGCACTTGTCGTAGCATGTATAATATTACCGTCACCTACCAAGGATGTTCCAGAGATTGCATCTACAGAAGAGATATTATCCTCAAATGTCCCAGCCTCCTCTATGACACAAATACATGTACCTTCTCAAGAAGATAAGGAGATGATAGAGGTACTAGACGACTGTGACTTCGATGATGCACTGGTTGAAAAAGATCTTGGAGATGCTATATCTAAGGATCAAACAGTGATCCAAGAAGATAAAAACCTGATGGCCAAAGATAGCCAAATTGCTGTTGAGGGAAAGAATACCCTATTGAAGAGGAGGGCTATCAAAGCCCAGAAGAAGATAATCAGAATCTCGATGAACTAGGAGGTGGTGAGAATTCTGATGTTGATATCGAGGACGATGAAGGCTTTAATGACAAAAAAAGTAATAAAGACCTGGCTAAAGGTCTAGAACGTGCTGAGGGTGAGAAAAACCCTCAAATTGATGCTGAGGAAACCCAGATCCCTACTGAACATGTTTTTGAGACAGAGGGGGCAGAGGTAATAGCCCCAGTTGACCGGGCCGAATCAGGGGTGGCAGCTGTCACTTCTTGTCGTAGGGCTCAGAAGCTGGAAGTAGCCATGCGGCCATCTCTGAGAACACCATGATGAGGTTCCTTAAATAGCGAGACACTATGCCTCGTGAGACTCCATTTGTGCTGCCAAATTCAGGTAAACTTCTGACTTTATTCACCATTGCTCATCTGATATTGTTTGACATAATATATAATAATTGTACTTTTCGATCACAGAGGGTCCCATAGAGATTATTACTGCAGCCCCATTGGAGTCTACGACTTTCAGCTTCAGCTCTACCATGGTCCCTCTGGACATGGGGACTCAGATTGTAGAGGGGAGCTCTTCGAGGATGCCTGCATCGAAGTCTTCGGGTGCACAATCCGTGATTCCTCCAACTTCTGCAGAACGAAAACTCTTATTCAAATGGTCTCAGAAAAAGGCCACCCTTACGAGTCAGTAAGAAGAACTATCTCTTTCGTCATTGATGCCATCCGTAATATTGGTGATCTTGAAAGAGTCAACTTCTTGGAACAAATCTTGGATGCGCTCGAGGAGCCTATCAAATCCTACCAAGATCTGACAAGAGGCAACATTCAGAGACTCGTGTATGCAGAGTGCGAAGCAATGGCTCGTGATTCTGAAGCCCGACAAGCAACCCAAACTCATCTTCAAGAGTTGGAAGCTGAGATGGCAAAGCTTCGCGAGGTTATCACAACATCCAAGAAATGTGAAGAAAAAGTGCTTAAACTATATCAAGTTGCCGCAATTCGACTAGATGATCTGAGGAGGCAACGAGATGAATTCGTCCAAGTTCAAGGTGCAGCGATTGAACATCAAGTTAATTCACTGCAACCATTTGACCGATAGTTCGGGAGAGACTTGGCCAGAAGAAGGGTACTTGACTCCAGGACGGAGAGAGCTGAATCTCTAAAGAGGCTGATCACCGATCTGAGCACCCAACCTCCCAGATGAAGCAATCCAGATGTGACAACTTTTCTTTTGTTTTACTGAATGTTTTGATAAATGTATTGATTTAGACTTTTTTTACTCGTTATTGAATGAAAACTGATGATTTTTTTGGTGGCTCTATTACTTATTATGCATCTGTTTAAGACACAAGCAATAGATAGGAATAAGAAATATGTTTAGAGGTATCGGACATGACATATCTCTTGAAAATAACAATACTTATTATATATTTTCAGAGGTAATGTGGACATGACATAATATAACTTAAAATATTGTCATTTCTGAGATAACACCATCAGAAGTAATGTGACGTGACGAGTCATTAATGTAGATAGCAAAATTCAGAGGTAACGTGGACGTAAATTCATATATCTATTGATTATCATTGGGCCAACTGGAACTCAAGAACAGGATATCTTTTAAAGAAGCTGGGTTTCAAAAGATAATGTTTGTAATGATGTAGTAGACAATGTCAATGATGATAAAATCTATATAGACTTCGTTGGAGATTCAATGATTTAAAGTATGTACAATATTTATTAGAAAATACAGTACATACTTTCAAATATGGTACTTCTTCAGGAATTTACCGTTGATAGGCATCATAGCGATTTGACTATCCATCCCAGACAGTTGATAAGCTCCGTTAGAGAAAAGTTTGCTTATAACGGAGGGACCCTCCCATTTTGGTTCAAACTAGCCTTTGCTCATGTATGTGTTTTCCATAAATAAATTCTATTTATTTATTGTGTTTCTGAGAAAATTATAACTGTAGGAATCTGATCTAGAAGAAGATCACTTTATCCCTTGGACGATACGATGAAGAAGGCTCGGACCTCGAAGAACTTGGACAGCAACTGGACAATCTCTCTGTTCTCTCTGAATTGAATGTGGTATCTGTTGAAGGTGGAGAAACTCTCTTTTATAGAGTTCTGGATAACTGCTCTGGACATACGCTCAGTCAGCTACTTGACGTGTGCATAACTGCAGGGACGCGTGGCGAATTTTGGTGGAGACACGTTGGAGTACGGTTGAGAGTAGTGGAGTATAACCAGGAGAGATTGATGGCATGAATGCCATGTTGCATAACTTCTGAATGAGTGGGTAACCGAATGCATTTGCTTTGATACGCTGTCTTTTGGAGAAGTATGACTAGCATACGCTGTCTTGTTTGAAGATGAGTTGTATGGAGTCCATACGCTGTCTTTTGGATACGTATGTCTTGCATACGCTGACTTAGATAGCAAGGAGTCATATGGAGTCTATACGCTCACTTGGGTGACAAGGAGTCGTATGAAGTCCATACGCTGCCTTGATGAGAAGTCGTATGAAGTACATACGCTGTCTTGATGAGGAGTCATATAACAGGAGAAGTAGACACGTGGCTATCCTCAATCTTCTCGAATACGCCATATCTCCCAACAACTGACAAATATCTCTCGAGCGTATGACTTTTACACTGAGCGTATGGCCTTTGGCTGACTTGGTCTTATGTCAGCGTGTCAGAATTTTTCACACCCTATAAGTCCCCTTCAAAGTTTTCGAACTTTATGATTTTCGAAAGTTCGAAATTACTTTCAATTCAAAGTGGGAATAAGTCTTGACACGCTGGCACGAGTTTGTTATTTCCTCGATATCAGTACATATCTCTAGGGATTCTGTATTTGAAAACGGCTGCCGTTTGGGCTTCTCTTTCTTTTATAAATAGGCCTTTAAGAACTTAATTCCTTTCTTTACTTTTGCCTTCGTCTTCGAGAGAGAGAATCCAGAGCTCAAGCCTTCTTCTTGTGTATGATGTTTTTGTAGAAAATATGTTCAGAGGTAAATAATACATGACATATTTCAATAGAATAAAATATACAAATGAATTTTGTAATTTCATCAGATGATATTAAACCAAAAATTTTAGTTTAATACTGATTAGAGAAAACAGAATTCAGATATAAAGATATCTTTGAACTCAATTTTCCATGATCTTTGGACTCGGAAATCAAAAGACTAGATATCATTTTCATAGAATAGAAAATATGATACTGAGATAGAAAATTCAGAGGTAATATGGACGTGATTTTCTATATGAGATCTTTATTAAATCCACTGGGGATCTAATAAGACAGAATATCAAATTCTCTGGGAAGATGATATGTGGTAGAATATCAATTTCCGCTGGGGATAACGATATCGGGACGACTTTTGTGGGGAAGAATAAACTCTGATTTTATATTTGCTGGGGAATAATCACAGCAGATGAAAATATCATATATTAACGAGATTTATACATAATATTTCTTTAAGAATTTGCCGTTGATAGGCATCATCGTGACTTTACCATCCATAGAGGTAAGCTGATATGCTCCGTTTGAGAAGACTTTGTTTACGACGAATGGGCCTTCCCATTTCGCGTCGAACTTGCCTTTGCTCATATGTGTCATAGTCATCGGACGTTTGACGGTAAGAACAAGTTCCCCTTTCCGATATGCTATGACTTTCACCTTCCGGTTAAATGCTTTTGAAATTCGGGCCTGATACAGCTCGATATTTTGTTGAGCGTACAATCGCTTTTCGTCTAGAGCTTCTAGCTCTTGAAGTCGAAGATGATCATTGTTCTCCGTTGTAAGTTTATTGGAGATTACGATTCTCAGAGAAGGAATATGGATCTCGAGGGGAAGGACAGCTTCACACCCGTATACCAAAGAGAAAGGCGTACACCCGGTCGCATTGCAAACTGTGGTGCGGTAGGCCCATAAACATTCACCAAGCTTCTCGCTCCAGTTGCGTTTATTAGAAGAAACGAACTTTTTCAGGAGTTTGATGATGGTTTTATTGAAAGCTTCTGCCAATCCATTAGCTGCTGGATTATATGCTGTAGAAGCTAGGTTATTGATTCGATGGTCGTCGCAGAATCGAGTAAATTTTTGACTGACGAACTGTGGTCCATTATCATGGATAATACGCCGAGGAACACCAAATCGATAGATGACATGATGCTTGACGAAGTTGATGACGTTGGAAGTTTTGACTTCGGATAGCGGGATTGCTTCAGCCTATTTGGAAAAGTAGTCGGTTATTGCTAGAATAAACCGGTGTCCTTTTGATGACGGTGGATTGATGGGACCAATGATGTCCATGCCCCAGGCCTCGAAGGACCATGATGTCGTTGTCGGGTGTAAGAACTCTTAAGGTTGATGGATAAAGTCTGCATAGATTTAACAGGCTTTACATTTTCGGGCATATTGAATGGCGTCAGCCACCATCGTGGGACAATAATAACCCATACGTCGGATGCGATCTTGAAGTTTAGGACCTGGTTGATAGGCTCCGCAGACACCATCATGTGCTTCACGGATAATCCGTTGTGCTTCCTCACCAGTGATGGATCGTAGGAGAAGACCGTCATAGGCCCGACGATATAGTCTCTTTGTCGTATGATTATAATAGAATCTGAGAGATCGACGCCGGATAGATGCTGCTTCGTTCGGATTAACGGGAAGTATGTCATACAATATAAAGTCTAGAAATGGACGTCTCTAGTCTTCGGTCATGGCTTCTGTTTTGTTGGAAAAGATGTATTCCATATTAGAATCGGAAGAAGACGAGGATGCTCTGTCAAACCCTAATCCAGTGTTAAGGTTAAATTTATCTGGGTTGAGAGAATTTTTGTCTGGGTCATGGGGAAAACCCAAAGCCAAATTATTCTCGACGTAGAATAGCTCCCGGTTATAAACCACTATCAATTGTTGATGTCTGACCGGTATGGCTAGCATAGCGGCAAGATTAGCCAAAGCATCGGCTTCTGTATTACAGGCTCGTCGAACGTGTTCAATAAAGAAACCTTCAAAGGAAGAGGCCATAGAGAGTGCTGCTCGGTAATAAGGTATCAAATCCTGATAACGGACTTCGTATGTACCTCTGATTTGATTGACGATAAGTTTGGAGTCTCCATAAACTTCTAAATACTGAATATCCAGATGTTTAGCAAGTTGAAGACCGATGAGTAACGCATTGTATTCGGCTACATTGTTTGAACACGATTGATCCAGAGAATAAGCCCTCTGAATAGTCAGCCCTTCCGGGGATACAAGAATAATCCCGACTTCGATGACAATATCGCCATTGGGACCCATTCTAGATGCTCCATCAAAGAATAGACGCCAGGTAGGAGTTTCTTCAAAAACCTGATTTGAATCCATAACTTCATCTGGAATCTCATCGTATAATTTAGAATCCTCTGGAACTGCATGAGCTGCCAGAAAATCAGCAAGAGCCTGTCCTTTAACTGACTTTTGAGGAATATAATGCATGTCATATTGAGCTAACAAGATTCCCCAATTTGCCAGTCTGGAGTTGAGAATACCGGGTTTCTTCATCATAATCATGATGGGATTCACTCTGGAAATGACATGAATCGTTTGACCGATGATGTAATATCGCGTCTTCTGAACGGCAAATATTAATGCTAGGCATTCTTTTTCAATTGGAGAATAACGCGGTTCAGCACCTGTCATTGTGCGACTGAGGTAATAAATAGCCTGTTCATGGCCATCTTTGTTTTTCTGGGCGAGCAATGCATCGAGAGAATGATCCATGGCTCGAACATATAGAAGGAATGGTATTCCCAAGACGGGAGGTACCAAAACCGGAGGGTTCATGAGGTACTGTTTGATGTCGTCAAATGCTTTTTGACATTCTTCGTTCCAGACGAAGGACACACCTTTCTTCAGAAGTTTGTTGAACGGTCTGCAGCGTCCTGATAAGTTAGAGACGAATCTCCTGATATAAGCAATTCTTCCTTGAAATCCTCGTAGCTCTTTTAAGGTGCGTAGAGGACGCATCTCTTGGATGGCTTTGATCTTCTCGAGATCCACGTGTATACTTTTAGCGGTAATAACGAAGCCGAGAAATTTACCACTAGAGACGCCCAGGAAGGACTTAGTAGGGTTCAACTTAAGTTGATGTTGACGCATTAAATCAAAGATAGTCTTCAAATCTTGGATATGATCCTCCTTTTGTCGACTCTTGACTGCAATATCATCAACGTAGCATTCGACTATTTTCCGGAGATGTTCGTGGAATATAGTGCTCATTGCTCACTGATACGTTGCTCCTACATTTTTGAGACCAAACGGCATCACTGTGTAACAGTATGTACCGTTCGACATTCTGAAGGAAGTATGTCTCTCATCGTCTGGAAACATTTTGATTTGGTTGTACCCCGAATACCCATCCATAAATGACATTCGTTCGAAACCACACGTGTTATCGATCATGACGTCGGTGATTGGAAGAGGAAACTCGTCCTTAGGACAAGCCGTATTGAGATCGCGAAAGTCTAACAGACTCGGATCTTGCCAGTCTTTTTGAGAACATGAACAATGTTAGCCACCCACTCAGGATGTTGTTCCTCTCGGATAAATTCGGAAGCCATAAGCTTGTTGACTTCAGCTTCAATTGCATCCATAATGTCTGGACGAAATCGTCGCTGTTGTTGTCTGACCGGTTTAGCATTTGGCATGAGATTAAGTTTGTGTGTTGCGATCTTCGGATCTAGCCCTGGAATATCCTCATAGCTCCAGGCAAATACATCGATGTAATCATGAATAAGCTTGATCATGTCTTGCTTATCTGTTTCTGAAAGACTTTTGCTGATGAATATTGGCTTGGGGGATCCCTCCTCACCAACATCAATTTGGATCAATTTATCTTCAGTAGGAGGTTCTCTTTGCTCGAACCTGAATTCCCATTGGTTGTCTAATCTTTGAGCCCATTGTTCCGATTCGGATGATATTTCAAAATTATTTTCATATTCATCATTTTCTTGCGGACCGTTGGCGGAGACCATATTAGCGGATAGAGTAGAACGATGAAAATCGCCAATACTTGTGTCGGAATCCCAAGAAAAGGAATCGAAAGAATCAGATCGTTCGTCTCCGTCGGATTCTGGATCCTCATGGACTGTGTTGATGAAGGGGGTTGGAGTAATGTAACCCAATCCGCTTTTTGTCCTTCCGTATTTTAAGGGAGGAATTCGAACAGGCATTCTTCTTCCTTTTCCACTACTGAGGCCGGTTCTGAAGTTATAGCCCATGTTCTTGATGATGTTTTTGGACTGCTGACTGTAGCGACGTAGTTGTAACTTTCCAGTATCATCATTTTTGTCGTCGTCTTCCAGATTAGGAGGATTCTGGGGCCCCTTGCAGAAGAATATTGGAGCTTCTCCTGACTTTCTAATAGGAACAAGGAAGTATGAATTTTGTACAGACTCTAATGATACTTCTGTATGAAGAGTTTGAACAACTCCTATAATTAGTGGCTCTAAGCTATCTAGCAAATGTAAATAACTTTGTACATGATTACAAACATCAATATACTGTAAAGGAGATGCTTTATTAATATCAGATGTTGTATTTACAGAAGAAGGTTGAGCCTTGGTAGATTTAGTAAAATTAATGACTAAAGGGGGAGAAAAAGAGCAAGCAGAAGTTTTGTTTCGATTAAGGTCGATAACAAAAGGCTCAAAAAAGGTGAGCTCCCTTGAAGAGGATCGTCGATAAGTAGTGCGTCCACTGACTGGAATGACTAGAGTATCTGGTCTAGCCTGAGAAGATGGTGAGAGGGTGGTACGTCCACTGACAGGGATTATCAGCGAACTTTGTAGAGCTTGGGAAGGCAATGAAGTGGTACATCCATTGACAGTAATTATCAGTGGGCTTTCTTCAGATGATTTAGTAGACCGCGGATGAGTGATACGCCTTTTTACAGGAATAACAAAGGTGTCAACTTTCGATGTCTCATCATCATCCATAGCTTGTAAGACTTTTGAATACTCATCTTTGTACATGCGAGAGTCACTGTAGTAAGCCTCGACTCCTCTGAAAGGATTAATGTTCGCGACTTTCTTTTGAACTTCTCCCTTTTCATCAATGTATTTGAAGCACTGGTGAAGAGTGGAGGGAACGATATTGTGTTCATGGAGAAAAGGTCTTCCCAAGAGCAAGTTGTAAGATCCAACTAACTCGATCACGTAGAATGTGATACTCGCCCGAAAATTGCCTATTTGTATTTTTAGGCGAATTTTCCCCAGAGGTTCGCTCTTGCCTTGATTGAACCCTAAAATGGTAGTGACTGTCTTGACTAGATGATGAACTGGAATCTGTAAGGCATCCAAGAGACTCTTAGGTATAATACTTAGAGCTGATCTTGGATCAATTAGAATACGGTCGACCTTTATCGTGTCAATGTACCAAGTGATGTAGAGAGGCCGATCATGACGATTGTCCTCTAGAAGCATATCGTCTTGGGTAAAAGTGATGTTCGGAATGATTTCCAAGACACTGTTGCAATGTAGGCTAGTCACCGGCTCTGCTTTCGGCTTCTTCAGATGAGTCAGGCAAGAGTCTGCTTGCAGTAGAGCTTCACTTAACGTTTCCCGAGTTTCCTTGGATAAACGTAAAAGTTCGAAGATGGACAACCTGGCTGGAGTGTTAGCAAGTTGAGCCAGAATGTCAAAATTATATGGCTTCTGCAATCCGGAAGAAAGAGACTTCTTGATTGGTTTGTCGAAGCGGGCAGGTTGCTTCCCTTTGTCGGCTGTTGTCGGTTTAGAGGGAATCGTCTCAGCAGGAGCATTTGAAGGTCCTTCGTTAGAGATGGGTGCTGGAGCTGCAACCGGAGGGACATCAGGAGTTTCCTCAGGAGCTTCAGCGTAATCTTTCAGATATGTTTTTCCTGACCGGGTTCCGGCGAGAGCTTCGACTCAGGCTCAGGTTCAGAGTCTACCGAAACCATGTTGCAATCCTTCATCTTGTTCTTGGTTTTTTGGTACTTGATGAGAGCTTCAGTCCAGAAATCGAGGCCAACACGGGATTGATTATGTCTCAAAGTGAGGGCTAGAGCTGCTCGGAGTCCTTTGTCGGAGCTTAAACCAGGAGCAGTGGCTAGATCATAACCCATCTTCGCCATTAATTTACGAGATTATGAACTATATAGATGAAATGCAGGTTTGTATCTGTCTTTGGATCGAGGTACAGTTTTTACCTCTGTAGTGGGTGACTTTCCTGCTAGGATGAAAGTAGAGGTTAGAGAAAGATTGCGTGTGATGCTAGAAGTCATATGGCATGACTTTGCCTTCCCAGGTTTCTTTTTAGACAGAGGAGCCTTCCGAGGATAAGAGGAAGACGTCTCGAACTCCGTCACTAAATCGGGGTGGATCCACATAATCTCTCCCTTTTTAGTGGTGACGGGAACAAGTCCTTCATTCTGGGCTGGTGGAATATTCACAACTTTAAGGGTTGCTTTGGGGATAGGGACAATCCCATTTTCCACCAATAATGGAGGGAAGTCACCGAACTGCATCGAAATCATATTTGTTGTGATTGTCTTGTCTTTAGGTGTTAGTGTCACAGCTCCTGATTTGATCATTTCTTGGATCTTTCCTTTTAATACGAAGCAAGACCGGATTGTATGACCCAGCATTCTGTGATATGGACAGTATTTTGGATGATCCGTCTTGTTGGCTTCATCAGGCTTTTTGATATCTGGCAGTTGTATCTTGTTACCTTTAAGTAAACATTCGAAGATGCCTTGAACATCGTCGTCGTCGAAAGAGTATTCTTCCTTCGGCCGAGGAGGTCTCTGCTGTTGATTTGTTGGAGCTGGGGTAGCTTGGACAGACATTACCTCTTGATTGTTGCTCTGGAGATTGACTTCGAGAGTCTTTTTTCCTTTGCGATTGTTGGGTCGCGCACTATTGCTAGTACTTTGACTTGATTCTTTGGGAGTCATGTGTACCCCCAGACCTTTGAAAGTCTTAGTACTGACTTCGGCAGCTTTGGCATTGACGATGAAGGAAGGCCAATCTTGGAACTGAGTGGATCCTGTCCACATGCTGATGATTGGTAAGAGGTTCGACTTGCAAGTGTCGATAGTGACGACATCGGGAGTTCTGAGAGGCATTTTTAGAGCTTCTCTTCTGAATCTTTCAATGAAGCTCTCAGTGCTTTCATTATTTTTCTGTTTGATTCGTATAAGGGCTGACATGGTCATGTCGTTAATGCCTTCATAGAATCATTCTAGAAACATCTGTTTGAACCCGGCAAACAAAGTAATGCACCCATCAGGGAGACTTCGATACCATTCATAAGCGGTTCCTTTAAGACAACCAACAAATACCCGAGTGAGGAGGGCATCGCTCGGTTGCAGCTGATCAGTCATTACCTCAAAGTGATTGATGAACTGACTTGGGGAGGTGGTCCCATCAAAGAAAAAGATGGTCGGAGGCTTGTATTTTGGGTGGTACGATACATCCTTCCATTTTATGGGGTAAGGCCGCTTGATACCTAATCTTTGTAAGCCGTCCTTTTGCTTGAATGCTTCGAATTGAGACCGAAGATTCTTCAACTCTTCAGTGACCGCTCCGGAAGATTGCGGTGTCGTTGTTTGTTGGGCATAATTGGGAGGAGGGACTGCAGTATATGTACCACCCCCAGCTCCGGACTGACTTGGAGTGGGCTGTACATGAACATTAGACTGTACCCCCGGAATAGTAGAAGGTTCCAGGTTTGGGGCAACAGGAGTATTTAATACCACTGGTGGTACTGTTTGTTGAACTTACTGAGTTTGTTGCTGAGCTTGTATAAGAGTATGCATAGCAGTCAATGTATCTGCCATGGCTCGTAACTGTTGTTCCAAGGAAAAAATCCTTTGTTCATGAGCCTCAGTGCTAGTCGAAGGTTCATGATTGCCATCTACCATATAAGTGGTAATCATTCGAGGTATCGACGATGAAACAGTCTGTTCCGAATCGTCGCTATGAGAGTCAGCATCTTTCCCGGGGCTATTCATGGGAGTTAATACTGGAAAATTGGACTCTCCTAGGAAGTCCTCCGCGGTCTCAGGATTATCACCTGGATGAGAAGAAGAAGAGACCCTGGTCGAAGCTCTGGTTCTGGATCTGGTGCCGAGGTAAACACCGTCTTCAGAATCTAACATAGAATCAGATCGTATTCTACCCCCAGTATTTCTGGAGGTCATGTTGACGGAAGCATAAAGAGGTTCGTCTTCGTCTGGTATTGGTTCATGTTAAATCCGTTCGAAGACAGATCGTCTTTTCGGTGAACAACAACACTGGATCACGACCCGAGGTTGGAAGTTACAACAATGCTCTTCATGACGAATATGAGCAATGTTAGAGATAGATGGAGTGTTGATTCTCCGCTTGTTTTGCAGATGTTCTCGGAGATCTGCGGAAACAGACTGGGAAGTGTTTGAAGATGGTCTCTGTGTAGAAACTTGTCTTTTATTCTTCTGTCTTTTTGGTTCTTGAATGTATAATGACCGATTGATCTGAATGATATAGTTCTTAGCATATTATGTATCAGGGTCCATTATACTTGTCCCAGTTTGATAAGGCTTCTTTATGCCTTTGGTATCAGTCCTGGATACTTGCAATTTGCCTTTCTCGGATCAGAAAATTTTGAGAGAAGGAAGATGGACATTATTCCGACTGGGAGTCGGTAATAATCCATCTTTAGAGGAAGTAGCCGAAAGGCATTTTCCTTTGTTTGATCTAATAAGAGTACTAGTCAAATTAACCACAGGGGTAAAAACCATAGGAGCAGAGGAGTTGACTAAAGAGTCGTTCTCCTTGGTTGGCACAAGATGTACAAGTTGTAGGGGAATCTTCAGAGAATTCTTGTTATACGCTGCCATTTGACTAGCGTATGGTTGGTCAATGATTGCCATACGCACAGAGTCATTGATGGCTAAAGAGCCGACTGCTGTCGTAGGAGTAGAAGAAGAAGAGACTTTGACATGTCCAGAGATGGGTTTCTTTGGACACACTGACTTGGCTAAAGAACCCATTTTGTCAGCGTTTGTCAGCGTGACTAGGAGAACCACTGTTGCTGTATTCAGAGAAGCCGAGGCGTGCTTCGCTGAGGTTGGAGACGTGTTCTTGTCAGCATGGGAAGTGATAGAAGCGTCTCGGGCCGCCGAAGAAGACTTAGGGACATAAACAGAACGTCCCTTCTTCTTGGCAGAGAGAAAAGCGGAGGAAGCCGTTCGGCCCTCCTTCGCCTTGAGCATTTCTTCGTAAGCAGATTGGTCGAATTGTACGACCATCATCTTCTTCGTCGAACCGATCGACGAAGTACCGCATTGAGTTGTTGCTGTCTCGTTATAGGAGACAGCTTTCCCCAGCAGAGTCGCCAATTTATTTTCCATAAATAAATTTTATTTATTTATTGTGTTTCTCAGAAAATTACAACTGTAGGAATCTGATCTAGAAGACGATCACTTTATCCCTTGGACGATGCGATGAAGAAGGCTCGGACCTCGAAGAACTTGGACAGCAACTGGACAATCTTTCTGTTCTCTCTGAATTGAATGTGGTGTCTGTTGATGGTGGAGAAACTCTCTTTTATAGAGTTCTGGATAACTGCTCTGGGCATACGCTCAGTCAGTTACTTGACGTGTGCATAACTGCAGGGATGCGGGGCAAATTTTGGTGGAGACACGTTGGAGTACGGTTGAGAGTAGTGGAGTATATCCAGGAGAGATTGATGGCATGAATGCCATGTTGCATAACTTCTGAATGAGTGGGTAACCGGATGCATTTGCTTTGACACGCTGTCTTTTGGAGAAGTATGACTAGCATACGCTGTCTTGTTTGAAAAGGAGTTGTATGGAGTCCATACGCTGTCTTTTGGATACGTATGTCTTGCATACGCTGACTTGGATAGCAAGGAGTCATATGGAGTCTATACGCTCCTGCATTTTTGAGACCAAACGGCATCACTGCGTAACAGTATGTACCGATCGGCATTTTGAAGGAAGTATGTCTCTCGTCGTCTGGAAACATTTTGATTTGGTTGTATCCCGAATACCCATCCATAAATGACATTCGTTCGAAACCACACATGTTATCGATCATGACGTCGGTGATTGGAAGAGGGAACTCGTCCTTAGGACAAGCCGCATTGAGATCGCGAAAGTCTATACAGACTCGGATCTTGCCAGTCTTTTTGAGAACATGAACAATGTTAGCCACCCACTCAGGATGTTGTTCCTCTCGGATAAATCCGGAAGATAGTCTTCAAATCTTGGATATGATCCTCCTTTTGTCGACTCTTGACTGCAATATCATCAACATAGCATTCGACTGTTTTCCTGAGATGTTCGCAGAATATAGTGCTCATTGCTCGCTGATACGTTGCTCCTGCATTTTTGAGACCAAACGGCATCACTGTGTAACAGTATGTACCGATCGGCGTTCTGAAGGAAGTATGTCTCTCGTCGTCTGGAAACATTTTGATTTGGTTGTATCCCGAATACCCATCCATAAATGACATTCGTTCGAAACCATACGTGTTATCGATCATGACGTCGGTGATTGGAAGAGGGAACTCGTCCTTAGGACAAGCCGCATTGAGATCGCGAAAGTCTATACAGACTCGGATCTTGCCAGTCTTTTTGAGAACAGGAACAATGTTAGCCACCCACTCAGGATGTTGTTCCTCTCGGATAAATTCGGAAGCCATAAGCTTGTTGACTTCAGCTTCAATTGTATCCATAATGTCTGGACAAAATCGTCGCTGTTGTTGTTTGACCGGTTTAGCATTCGGCATGATATTAAGTTTGTGTGTTGCGATCTTCGGATCTAGCCCTGGCATATCCTCATAGCTCCAGGCGAAGACATCGATGTAATCATGAATAAGCTTGATCATGTCTTGTTTATCTGTTTTTGAAAGACTTTCGCTGATGAATATTGGCTTGGGGGATCCCTCCTCACCAACATCAATTTGGATCAATTTATCTTCAGTAGGAGGTTCTCTTTGCTCGAACCTGAATTCCCATTGGTTGTCTAATCTTTGAGCCCATTGTTCCGATTCGGGTGATATTTCAAAATCATCTTCATCTTCATCATTTTCTTGCGGACCGTTGGCGGAGACCATATTAGCGGATAGAGTAGAACGATGAAAATCGCCAATACTTGTGTCGGAATCCCAAGAAAAGGAATCGGAAGAATCAGATCGTTCGTCTCCGTCGAATTCTGGATCCTCATGGACTGTGTTGATGAAGGGGGTAGGAGTAATGTAACCCAATCCGCTTTTTGTCCTTCCGTATTTTAAGGGAGGAATTCGAACAGGCATTCTTCTTCCTTTTCCACTACTGAGGCCGGTTCTGAAGTTATAGCCCATGTTCTTGATGATATTTTTGGACTGCTGACTGTAGCGACGTAGTTGTAACTTTTCGGTATCATCGTTTTTGTCGTCGTCTTCCAGATTAGAAGGATTTTGGGGCCCCTTGCAGAAGAATATTGGAGCTTCTCCTGACTTTCTAATAGGAACAAGGAAGTATGAATTTTGTACAGACTCTAATGATACTTCTGTATGAAGAGTTTGAATAACTCCTATAGTTAGTGGCTCTAAGCTATCTAGCAAATGTAAATAACTTTGTACATGATTACAAACATCAATATACTGTAAAGGAGATGCTTTATTAATATCAGATCTTGTATTTACAGAAGAAGGCTGAGCCTTAGTAGATTTAGTCAAATTAATGACTAAAGGGGGAGAAGAAGAGCGAGCAGAAGTTTTGTTTCGATTAAGGTCGATAACAAAAGGCTCAGAAAAGGTGAGCTCCCTTGAAGAGGATCGTAGATAAGTAGTGCGTCCACTGACTGGAATGACTAGAGTATCTGGTCTAGCCTGAGAAGATGGTGAGAGAGTGGTGCGTCCACTGACAGGGATTATCAGCGAACTTTGTGGAGCTTGGGAAGGCAATGAAGTGGTACATCCACTGACTGGAATTATCAGTGGGCTTTTTTCAGATGATTTAGTAGACCGCGGATGAGTGATACGCCCTTTTACAGGAATAACAAAGGTGTCAACTTTCGATGTCTCATCATCATCCATAGCTTGTAAGACTTTTGAATACTCATCTTTGTACATGCGAGAGTCACTGTAGTAAGCTTCGACTCCTCTGAAAGGATTAATGTCCGCGACTTCCTTTTGAACTTCTCCCTTTTCATCAATGTATTTGAAGCACTGGTGAAGAGTGGATGGGACGATATTGTGTTCATGGAGAAAAGGTCTTCCCAAGAGCAAGTTGTAAGATCCAACTAACTCGATCACGTAGAATGTGAAACTTGCCCGAAAATTGCCTATTTGTATTTTTAGGCAAATTTTCCCCAGAGGTTCGCTCTTGCCTTGATTGAACCCTAAAATGGTAGTGACTATCTTGACTAGATGATGAACTGGAATCCGTAAGGCATCCAAGAGATGCATCCTCCACGCACCTTAAAAGAGCTACGAGGATTTCAAGGAAGAATAGCTTATATCAGGAGATTCGTCTCTAACTAATCAGGACGCTGCAGACCGTTCAACAAACTTCTGAAGAAAGGTGTGTCCTTCGTCTGGAACGAGGAATGTCAAAAAGCATTTGACGATATCAAATAGTACCTCATGAACCCTCCGGTTTTGGTACCTCCCGTCTCGGGAATACCATTCCTTCTATATGTTCGAGCCATGGATCATTCTCTCGGTGCATTGCTCGCCCAGAAAAACAAAGATGGCCATGAACAGGCTATTTATTACCTCAGTCGCACAATGACAGGTGCTGAACCGCGTTATTCTCCAATTGAGAAAGAATGCCTAGCATTAATGTTTGCCGTTCAGAAGATGCGACATTACATCATCGGTCAAACGATTCATGTCATTTCCAGAGTGAATCCCATCAGGATTATGATGAAGAAACCCGGTATTCTCAACTCCAGACTGGCTAATTGGGGAATCTTGTTAGCTCAATATGACATGCATTATATTCCTCAAAAGTCAGTTAAAGGACAGGCTTTTGCTGATTTTCTGGCAGCTCATGCAGTTCCAGAGGATTCTAAATTATACGATGAGATTCCAGATGAAATTATGGATTCAAATCAGGTTTATGAAGAAACTCCTACCTGGCATCTATTCTTTGATGGAGCATCTAGAATGGGTCCCAATGGCGATATTGTCGCCGGAGTCGGGATTGTTCTTGTATCCCCGGAAGGGCTGACTATTCAGAGGGCTTATTCTCTGGATCAATCGTGTTCAAACAATGTAGCTGAATACAATGCGTTACTCATCGGTCTTCAACTTACTAAACATCTGGATATTCAGTATTTAGAAGTTTATGGAGACTCCAAACTTATCGTCAATCAAATCAGAGGTACATACGAAGTCCGTCATCAGGATTCGATACCTTATCACGGAGCAGCACTCTCTATGGCCTTTTCCTTTGAAGGCTTCTTTATTGAACACGTTCGGCGAGCCTGTAATACAGAAGCCGATGCTTTGGCTAATCTTGCCGCTGTGCTAGCCATACCGGTCAGACGTCAACAATTGATATTGGTTTATAACCGGGAGCTATTCTACGTCGAGAATAATTTGGCTTTGGGTTTCCCCATGACCCAGACAAAAATTCTCTCAACCCTGATGAATTTAATTCCTCCAACCTTAACACTGGATTAGGGTTTGACAGAGCATCCTCGTCTTCTTCCGATTCTACTATGGAATACGTCTTTTCCAACAAAACAGAAGCCATGACCGTAGACTGGAGACGTCCATTTCTAGACTTTGTATTGTATGACATACTTTCCGATAATCCGAGCGAAGCAGCGTCTATCCGACGTCGATCTCTCAGATTCTATTATAATCATACGACAAAGACACTATATCGTCGGGCCTATGACGGTCTTCTCCTCCGATGCATCGCTGGTGAGGAAGCACAACGGATTATCCGTGAAGCACATGATGGTATCTGCGGAGCCCATCAACCAGGTCCTAAAATTCAAGATCGCATCCGACGTATGGGTTATTATTGGCCCACGATGGTGGCTGACGCCATTCAATATGCCCGAAAATGTAAAGCCTGTCAAATCCATACAGACTTTATCCATCAACCGTCAGAGTTCTTACACCCGACAGTGGCATCATGGCCCTTCGAGGCCTGGGCATGGACATCATTGGTCCCATCAACCCACCGTCATCAAAAGGACACCGGTTTATTCTAGCGATAACCGACTACTTTTCCAAATGGGCTGAAGCAATCCCGCTATCCGAAGTTAAAACTTCCAACGTCATCAACTTCGTCAAGCATCATGTCATCTATTGATTTGGTGTTCCTCGGCGTATTATCCATGATAATGGACCACAGTTCGTCAGTCAGAAATTTACTCGATTCTGCGACGATCATTGAATCAATAACCTAGCTGCTACAGCATATAATCCAGCAGCTAATGGATTGTCAGAAGATTTCAATAAAACCATCATCAAACTCCTGAAAAAGTTCATTTCTTCGAACAAACGCAACTGGAGCGAGAAGCTTGGTGAATGTTTATGGGCCTACCGTACCAC
The DNA here is from genome assembly GCA_029216955.1 of Iris pallida. Classification (NCBI taxonomy): domain Eukaryota; kingdom Viridiplantae; phylum Streptophyta; class Magnoliopsida; order Asparagales; family Iridaceae; genus Iris; species Iris pallida. The sequence goes on from JANAVB010009599.1 coordinate 1,537,052, forward strand.
AGTTCGTAATACGACCGGGTGTACGCCTTTCTCTTTGGTATACGGGTGTGAAGCTGTCCTTCCCCTCGAGATCCAGATTCCTTCTCTGAGAATCGTAATCTCCAATGAACTTACAACGGAGAACAATGATCATCTTCGACTTCAAGAGCTAGAAGCTCTAGACGAAAAGCGATTGTACGCTCAACAAAATATCGAGCTGTATCAGGCCCGAATTTTAAAAGCTTTTAACCGGAAGGTGAAAGTTAGAGCATATCGGAAAGGAGAACTTGTTCTTACCGTCAAACGTCCGATGACTATGACACATATGAGCAAAGGCTAGTTCGACGCGAAATGGGAAGGCCCATTCGTCGTAAACAAAGTCTTCTCAAACGGAGCATATCAGCTTACCTCTATGGATGGTAAAGTCACGATGATGCCTATCAACGGCAAATTCTTAAAGAAATATTATGTATAAATCTCGTTAATATATGATATTTTCATCTGCTGCGATTATTCTCCAGCAAATATAAAATCAGAGTTTATTCTTCCCCACAAAAGTTGTCTCGATATCGTTATCCCCAGCAGAAATTGATATTCTACCACATATCATCTTCCTAGAGAATTTGATATTCTGTCTTATTAGATCCCCAGTGGATTTAATAAAGATCTCATATAGAAAATCACGTCCATATTACCTCTGAATTTTCTATCTCAGTATCATATTTTCTATTCTATGAAAATGATATCTAGTCTTTTGATTTCCGAGTCCAAAGATCATGGAAAATTGAGTTCAAAGATATCTTTATATCTGAATTTTGTTTTCTCAAATCAGTATTAAACTAAAATTTTTGGTTTAATATCATCTGATGAAATTACAAAATTTATTTGTATATTTTATTCTATTGAAATATGCCATGTATTATTTACCTCTAAACATTTTTGCTACAAAAACATCATACACAAGAAGAAGGCTTGAGCTCTGGATTCTCTCTCTCGAAGACGAAGGCAAAAGTAAAGAAAGGAATTAAGTTCTTAAAAGCCTATTTATAGAAGAAAGAGAAGCCCAAACGGCAGCCGTTTTCAAATACAGAATCCCTAGATATATGTACTGATATCGAGGAAATAACAAACTCGTGCCAGCGTCAAGACTTATTTCCACTTTGAGTTCAAAGTAATTTCGAACTTTCGAAAATCATAAAGTTTGAAAACTTTGAAGGGGGTCTTATAGGGTGTGAAAAATTCTGACACGCTGACATAAGACCAAGTCAGCCAAAGGCCATACGCTCAGTGCAAAAGTCATACGCTCAAGAGATATCTGTCAGTTATTGGGAGATATGGCGTATTCGAGAAGATTGAGGATAGCCACGTGTCTACTTCTCTAGTTATATGACTCCTCATCAAGACAGCGTATGTACTTCATACGACTCCTCATCAAGGCAGCGTATGGACTTCATACGACTCCTCATCAAGGCAGCGTATGTACTCCATACGACTCCTCATCAAGTGAGCATATATACTCCATACGACTTCTTGTCACCCAAGTGAGCGTATAGACTCCATATGACTCTTTGTTATCCAAGTCAGCGTATGCAAGATATACGTATCCAAAAGACAGCGTATGGACTCCATATGACTCCTATTCAAACAAGACAACGTATGCTAGTCATACTTCTCCAAAAGACAGCGTATCAAAGCAAATGCATTCGGTTATCCACTAATTCAGAAGTTATGCAACATGGCATTCATGCCATCAATCTCTCCTGGATATACTCCACTACTCTCAACCTCACTCCAACGTGTCTCCACCAAAATTTGCCACGCGTCCCTGCAGTTATGCACACGTCAAGTAACTGACTGAGCGTATGTCCAGAGCAGTTATCCAGAACTCTATAAAAGAGAGTTTCTCCACCTTCAACAGACACCACATTCAATTCAGAGAGAACAGAGAGATTGCCCAGTTCCTGTCCAAGTTCTTCAAGGTCCGAGCCTTCTTCATCGTATCGTCCAAGGGATAAAGTGATCTTCTTCTAGATCAGATTCCTACAGTTATAATTTTCTCAGAAACACAATAAATAAATAGAATTTATTTATGGAAAACAAATTGGCGACTCTGTTGGGGATCGAACCCAGAATCTCTGGTTTCGACAATCTCAAAGCTTTATTGCTACAATAAAAAAACATTAATGCTTCACTCCTAAATACTGACTTCTGTAAGTTAGAGAAGTTTGATTGAGAGCATTATCAAGTCTGGAAGAGGAAGGTTTATCTCACTTTTCAACTCAGAGACGTGGATCACGTGCTTCTTGAAGAGGAACCTACCGTTCCAGATACTGGGTCTGCCGCCGCAATCTCTGTGGCTATTAAACTTCAGGCCAAGTGGAGAAGGGAGAATAGCATTTGCAGGTTGCTTATCCTGAATGCTATGGAGGATTCCCTAGCAGAATCTTATTCTAAGAAGAATATCGCTAGAGTCATATGGGAGTCTCTAGAAAAACTCTACGAAGAAGACAAGAACCGCAGAAAAATATTTATGGTTGAAAAATATCACAAGTAGTTCTTTGAGGACGAAATGTCTATGCTGTCGCAGGTAAAGGAGTTCCTGAAACTGCAACAGAAGCTGGAAGACGAGGCGACGCCCCTCCCCGACAAGTTTGTTGTTGGAGGGATTGTCTCAAAGCTCCCCGCTGGATGGAGTAAGTTCTATACAAACATGCATAGGAAGAAGTTGGAGATCACCCTTGAAGATCTCCTACAGGAAATCTATGTTGAGGACCAGATGCGGGCTCAACTGAAGGTGGACACACTGTCCAAGCAATTGGCTAACGCCAATCTGGTTCAGACCAGGGAACCAAAGGGAAAGCAGGCGGCTTTCCACAACAAGAAGAAGAACCCTGACAATCTAAAAGTCAAGGGAACTTCTATCAAGAAAAAGAAGCCAAAGTCTGAAATGCCTTGCTTCAAGTGTGGCAAGAAGGGCCACTTTAAGAATGAGTACAAAGCTAAGACCAAGCAATCAGAGCAAGGAGAGCCTAGTAAGGTATCTATGATCACTGACGTAGTTGCTATGATTGTACATGTTGATGCAGTAAGGACTGACTCTGACTGGTGGGTAGACACTGGAGCCTCCTGCCATGTCTGCTCCAGTAAGGAGTGGTTCACCACCTATACACCTACTTCTAAAGTGGTTATGATGGCGAACCAGGCACAAGCTGAAGTGCTCGGGATCGGGACGGTGGTGTTGAAGCTGACTTCGGGCAAGTTTCTGACGCTTCAAGGCGTGAAGCACGTACCTGCTATTGCCAAGAACCTGATCTCAGGAGGCCTACTCTGCAAAATAGGCCTCAGGATGGACATCAATGCTGGCCAGATGGTGATGTCTATCAAAGGAACATATTTCGGGAAAGCTTTTTATACCGAAGGAATGTTCAAAATTTAGCTTGTAAATCAGTCCAATGTAATTAATGTGAATCGGGTTAATCGAAGTACAGATCTTCTGGAGTTGGTACACTACGATATCTGTGACTTCAAACAGTTCTCTACAAAGGCCGGGATGAAGTATTTCATAACCTTCATCGATGACTTCTCAAAGTATGCATTCGTCTACTTGCTGAAGGCTAAAGATAAAGAATTCGAGAAGTTCAAGGAGTTCAGAGCCGAAGCTGAGCGGCAGACTGGACAACAACTCAAAAGGATAAGAAGTGATCGATGTGGGGAGTACAGGTCTCATGAATTTGTATCATTCTGCAAAGAACATGGAATTGTCAATGAGACTACGGCTCCATACCCTCCTCAATCAACGGAGTAGCTGAGAGGAAGAACAGGACGTTAACAGAAATGATAAACTCAATGTTGTTGACTGCTGGTCTTCCTAAGTGCTACTGGGGAGAAGCTGCACTGATGGCCACTTTTATTCTAAATAAGGTGCCTCATGCAACTTCTGACATTACTCCTCATGAACTCTGGTTCAAGGTCAGACCTAACTTGAATGTCATTCGAGTGTGGGGGTATCTGGCATATGTCAAGCTTCCAGATCTGAAGATTCAGAAGCTTGGGACAAGGACTACTAAGACGATCTTTCTGGGGTATGCCGAGAAGAGTGATGCTCGGAGATTTCTTGATATAGAGTCAAATCATATCATTGAATCTCATGACGCAGAATATTTTGAAGACAAATTCTTGCGGATATTCCGGAGAACAATGAGGGTGTGCAAGAAAATAAAGTCTTCAATGAAGATGTGGTCCAAGAAGATGTTGTTGTTAAAACAACGGTTGAACCAGAACAAGCTGAGCCATCAGCTAAGCGTATGAGGAGGCCGAAGGACTTCGGAAGTGACTTTGTCACCTATCATGTGGAAGCAGATTCGCTTACCTATGATGAGGCGATGAAGACCAGAGACGCAGTTTTCTGGAAGGAGGCGATTGACAATGAGATTGATTCCATCACCTCAAATAACACTTGGGTGTTGGTTGATCTTCCTGAAGGAGCAAAACCCATCGGATGCAAATGGATCTTCAAGAAGAAGATGAAAGCAGACGGAACTATTGACAAGTTCAAGGCTAGGTTGGTAGCCAAAGGGTTTTCTCAGAAGCAGGGGATTGACTATTTTGACACGTATGCTCCAGTAGCCCGGATGACCACCATCAGAATGTTGATTGCTCTCGCAGTAATACATAAGATGGTGATACATCAGATGGATGTGAATACGGCTTTCCTAAATGGCGAACTGACCGAAGAGATTTACATGCAACAGCCAGAGGGATTTGTCATCAGGGGTCTTGAAGACAAAGTCTGCAAGTTGGTAAAATCCTTGTACGGTCTTAAACAGGCTCCCAAGATGTGGCATGAGAAATTTGACAAAGTTATAAGGTCAAATAGCTACATGGTCAGTGATACGGACAAGTATGTTTACACGAAGTTCGCTGATGGAAGAGGTGTGATTGTTTGTCTGTACGTGGACGACATGCTTATCCTAGGTACGGATATTAGCTGTGTCACTGAGACAAAGAAGTTCATCTCTAGCAAGTTCAGTATGAAGGACTTGGGGGAAGCTGATGTGATCTTAGGGATCAAGATCATCCGGACAGACACTGGACTAGCGCTGTCACAGTCTCATTATATTGAGAAAATGATCACTCGTTATGGGTATCGAGATTTTCCAGGGATCGATATGCCGTACAGGTATGATCTGAAGCTGAAGCCTAATTCAGGGGAAAGCGTCAGACAGCTGGAGTATGCAAGCATAATGGGAAGTTTGATGTATGCTACTACTGCCACAAGGCCTGACATAGAATTCGTCGTAGGAATGCTGAGTCGTTTCACGAGCAACCCAGGTGCTGAACACTGGAAAACTGTGAAACGGGTTATGAGATATCTCAAGAAGACTTAGACATATGCACTGTACTACAGCGGAGATCCGCGGGTAGTAGAAGGCTTCAGTGATGCCAGTTGGTGCTCAGAGGTGAAAAGCGAGAGGTCCACAGGTGGATTCATTTTCACAATGGGTGGAGCTGCTATATCGTGGAAGTCGAAGAAGCAGACTATGCTCTCGCGGTCATCCATGGAATCTGAGTTCTTTGCACTTGATACCGCAGCCGAGGAAGCAGAATGGCTTCGGGAGCTCATGTATGATCTTCCAATGGTTGGGGCGCAAATACCAGCGATACCGATATACTGTGACAACCAGGCGATTGCGGCGGTGGCATCAAATGATCTCTTCAACGGGAAGAAGAGGACTGTGCGGTTGAAGCACAGGGCAGTACACGATCTTATCAAAAGAGGTGTTATTGCAGTGATTGATGTTCGGCGTCAGGAGAACCTGGCGGATCCGTTCACCAAGGGCCTCAAGCGCCAGCTGGTCGATGACACAGCTTGTAAAATAGGCTTGAAGGTATTCTGATATTGGATTATTGTATTCCTACCATAAAGTTTTATGCTAATAGTTCAAAGATTTATCTACTAGGCATCTAGCTTTTGGTTCAAGGAAGGACCACTAATCGAAAGAATATCAGGAACGGTGGGTACATGTTCTATTAGGCATGGAGAGGTTTCGGACCTATAACCACTGTTGTCTACTATTGTTTTCTGCGGAAAACGGTTCCTGTGGGAAGGTTGGCTTAATTGCCTTAATGAGTTCTCAGGCAGAGTGAATGCCTGCAGTGCTTTACAGGAAGCACGGTAGAGCAGCACTACAAGGAGTGAAACTCCATGCAACAGTAGGGTGACTCCACAATAAGGTTCCTATATGTGGGGTGCTGCCCAAGAATAGGATAAAGCCTCGGCTTTGTAGGCCAAGTCACAGCGGCGTAGCACCGCAAATAGGCAGTTAGTCTAATGTTGTATGTTAAATATAAAGAAGGGTCTAGTCAGCACTACAAAGAGAAGAAGTTCCTCATGTTACAGTGGCACGACACCACCATGAGGTACCCGGTTAGGGATAAAGCCTCGGCCTTGCAAGCCATGTCATTGCGGCGTAACACCGTTAGGGAGCCTAAGGCTTCATACTGGGTAGTTTGGCACTACAAAGAGGCGGTTGCCTCATGCTACTGTAGTATGACACTACGATGAGGTTCCCGGTACGAGGTAAGGCCTCGGCTTTAAGCCATGTCATAGCGGCATAGCACCGCAAGGGAAGCGCAAAGCGCTTCATGCCATGTCTCTTTATAATGAACTCACCTATAGTGTATGACAGAGATATCAGGCCGTCTCTTGAGGGTAAACTTGTAGACACCCAAAATTATACATTGAAACCAGGCTGGCACAGGGCCTTTAATTTGTAGCCAGAAGCACATGTAACTACATTATGTGAGTGGAAAGAATTTCAGCTATGATGCAGAATTTAAGGCTTAGTCCATTCTTGTATTATAGTTTGATTTTTGTCCCATATGGGAAGATTCAAGTCGTAAGCGACATCTCTCCTAATGCATTATGGACAGTTACTGTAGGGAACACTTATATCCATATATAGAGATATGTGAGGGATTGTTGGGTTTTTGGTTTTTCCTTTAGAAAGGTTTAGTCCCACATCGGAAAAAACAAATGGTTTGTATCTCTATATATTAGCTTTGCTATTATTGGAGATGCACATGTGGTGTGGAGGTGCACATGGGTTTGCCATGTAGGATTATTTTTCTAATAGGAAAAAGGCTAAAATCAACAATTAAAGCATTCATGCTTTTTGCTCTTGGGAAATTTATTTCCATAGGAGCTAAGCCCCATTGGGGCTTAGCGACTCGGACTCGGACTCGTGCTCATGAGGCGTAATGTGGCGTTTTGTTGGCGTACTTTGTACTTAGCACGTCAGCATCGTCGCTAGGCGCATAGTGCGCTTAAGTTGCGCTCGTTGCGCGAGCCACTTGCGCGACCACGTTGTGCGGCCCGTTACGTGAGCCCAGTTACGCTGGCCCAGTTACGCAGCCCAGTATGCAGCCCAGTACGCCCAGTACGCGTAGTGTGCGTAGCGTACGCAGCGTGCGTAGAGTGCGCAGTGTGCGCAGCGTACGCAGTGTGCGTAGAGTGCATAGTATACGTAAGGTGCATAAAAGGGGCTGTATACATAAAGTGTAAATTACGCTGGTGGCACAACTTCCAGCAGAACGTGTCCTTGCATGTTCTGAGCGGTTGCTCCATGTTCGGGGTTGTTACTACTACGTCCCTAACATTGTGCTAACCGGGCAGTTGTTGAAGAGGCTTATATAAGGCCTCCTCCTCCTCTCTCACAGGTTACAGAACAGAAAGAGAAGCCACCAGAGAGTTACAAAGTGTTCTTTAGCACAAGTAAACAGAGATTTTTAGACGTGTTCTTTAACACAGTTCTGATCTGCAGCCTTCGAGAGAGAAAGGAAAGGTGCCGCACCAGCGTTGCTTTTTTACGGGAATTCGTGTTCGTCCGAGGAGTCAGAAGAGCAGGAGTGTTCCAAGTTCTCCAATGAACTTGCTGGTTCCTGGAAGCTGTTCGTGTAGGGCGAATAAAGCTTTGAGATTGTTATTGCCGGGGCACAATTTTTCGATGGAAAACTGAGAATACGAAACAATTGTAAACACAATGTTCCAAAGCAACACTGGAAAACAGTATATCATAGTCATAGGACGTCTGACGGTAACGACTTGCTCGCCTTTTTGAAATGTTCGTACTTTGAGCTAGTAGTCGCTTCTCGTCAAGGCTTTTGAGATACGGGCTTGATATAGCTCAATGTGTTGTTGAGCTAGTAGTCGCTTCTCATCAAGTGCTTCAAGCACCTGAAGTCAAAGACGATCATTATTTTCTGTTGTGAGTTTGTTAGCAATAGCAATTCTCAGTGATGGGATCTGAATCTCCAACGGTAGGACAGCTTCATATCCATACACCAAAGAGAAAGGTGTACAGCCAATCGGAGTACGTATGGTAGTATAGTAGGCTTATAGACATTCTTTACGCTTTTTGCTCCAATTCTATTTATTGGTGGAAATGTACTTCTTAAGAAGCTTGATGATTGTTTTGTTGAATGCTTCCGCCAAACCGTTAGCTGCGAGATTGTAGGCTGTAGAAGCAACATTGTTGATCCGGTTATCATCACAAAATCGAGTAAACTTCTGACTGATGATCTGAGGTCCATTGTCAGGAAAGATTCGGTATGGAACGCCGAATCTGTAAATCACATGATGTTTGATGAAGTTGATGACACTGCTTGTCTTGACTTCGACTAGAGGTATAGCTTCGGCCCCTTTTTGAGAAATAATCGGTTTAGCTAGGATAAGCCGATGTCCTCGAGATGATAGCGGATTAATATGACCAATGACATCCATGTCCCAAGCTTCAAAGGGCCATGATGTTGTAGTCGGATGAAAACATTCTGAAGGTTGATGAATGAAATCCACATGGATTTGACATGGTCGACATTTTCTTGAATATTCAATAGCATCTGACACCATGGTTGGCCAATAATATCCCATGTGTCGAATCCGATCTTGTAGCTTAGGACCAGGCTAATATACATGACAAACACCGTCGTGAGCTTCACGTAGTATCTGCTTCGCTTTATCACCCGCAAGGCACCGTAAGAGCATACCATCATATGATTGTCGATAGTATTTTAGAGGTGTGATTGTTGTATAATCAGAGTGATCACCGATGAATTATCGTTGCTTCTTTGGGATCTTCAGGTAGAATGTTATGTACTGCAAAGTCGATGAAAGGACCTCTCTAGTCTTCACTTGTCGTACAAACTTTAACTAATTGCTAGATGCCAGATGCAAATTATTCTCAATACAGAATAATTCCCTGTTAGTGATGACGATCATCGATTGTCTTTTTACAGGGATCGCTAATACTGCGCTAGATTAGCAAGCGCATCAACTTCTGTATTACATGCTCGACGTACATGTTCAATGAAGAAGCATTTGAATGATGTAGCCAGTTTGACTGCTGCTTCATGATATGGAACAAGATCCTGATGCCAAACTTCACACGTACGACTGAGATAATAGATGGCTTGCTCATGACCTTCCTTGTTCTTTTGTGCTAGTAGGACACCCAGAGAATGATCTATTGCTCGAACATACATCAGAAAGGGTATTCCTGTGACTGGAGGGTTCATAAAGTATTATTTTATGTCTTTAAATGCTTGTTGTCACTCGTCAGTCCAAACGAAAGACACATATTTCATCATTAGTTGAGTAAACGGTTTGTAGCGTCCAGAGATGTACGCAAGCCGCCCCTGAAATCCTCGTAGCTTTTTTAGGTTGCGTGGCGGACGCATCTCTTGAATGGCTTTGACTTTCTTGGGGTCAACGTGTATACCCTTAGAGGTAATAACGAATTCGAGGAATTTGCCAATAGAGACTCCAAGGAATGACTTGGTGGGATTCATCTTGAGTTGATGCTGGCACATTAGATCGAAGATAGTTTTTAAGTCTTGGATGTGATCTTCCTTTAAATAACTTTTAACAGCAATATCGTCGACATAGCATTCAACTATCTTTCGTAAATGTTCACAGAAAATGCTACTCATGGCCCGCTGATAGGTTGTACCTACATTCTTGAGACCAAACGGCATGTCTGTGTTGCAGTAGATCCCTAGAGGAGTACAAAAAGATGTATGTTTTTTTATCTTTGTGGTTCATCTTGATCTGATTGTATCCGAAAAACTCGTCCATGAAAGACATCCGCTCGAACCCGCAAGTGTTTTCGATCATGACATCAGTGATCGAAAGAGGGAACTCATCCTTGGGACAAGCTTCATTAAGATCTCTAAAGTCGATGCAGACTCGTACCTTTCATTTTTTTCATAACTAGGATGACATTAACCACCCAGTCGGGATGTTGTTCTTCTCTGACAAAGCAGCAAACGATAAGCTTCTTGACTTCAGCTTCAATAGCATCCATCATGTCAGGTCAAAATCGATGTTGTTGTTGTTTAACTAGCTTCATATTTGGTAGGATGTTAAGCTTGTGAGTAGCGATCTAAGGATCTAATCCCGGCATATCCTCATAGCTCTAGGTGAATATGTCAATGTATTCCTAAATGAGCTAGATCAGTTCTCATTTATCTGCTTCAGGAATGACTTTTGCTGATGAAGATTGGCCTTGGAGAAGCTTCATCTCCGACATCGACCTAGACCAACTGACCTTTGGTAGGTGGTTTGCATTGCTCGAAGCGAAGTTCCTATTGAGTATCTATCCATTGTGCCCAAGGAATAGATTCAAGGACTTCAGTAAAGTTGTTGTCGTCTTCTGAAAACTCGATAGTCACCATATTGGAAGATAAAGTCACTCGATGGACGTGACCTATGCTAGTATTTGAATCCCATGAGGCAGAGTCAGAAGAATTAGATCGGTCTTCTTTGTCAGACTCAGAAGCGTCTGGGGTCATGATCGACGAGGTGTAGCCTAACCCATGCTTTATTCTGTTGTAATATTATATCGACTTTCCTTTTGGAGCAGGTATACGAATAGGAGTTTGCCTTCCTCTATCACCGTTGAGGTCGATTTTGTAGTTGTAGCCCATCTTTTGGATGATGTTCTTCGATGGTTGACTATAACGACATAGTTGAACACGCCCATTATCGTCATTTTCAGCATCGCTATCGGATGTAGACTTTTGATTCAACCCTTTGCTGAAAAGAATAGCATGTTCGTCTTTCTTCTGGGAGAGAACCAAAAAGAATGAATCTTGCATTCATTCCAGTGATACTTCGTCTTGAAGAGGTTGAACTGCCCCTAATATAAGAGGTTCGAAGTTATCCAGGATTTCTAGATAACATAGAGTATAATTTACATCAGTATACTGTAAAGAGATGCTACTTTATTGATAATTACATCATCATTTACAACAGTGCTCTTAATCTTAGCCGATGGCTTGCAAAAATTGATAACAAGAGGAACGAAAGAAGAAGGTTTTTTATAACGAAGGTCAATAACAAGAGACTCAGAAGTGGTGAGCTCCCTATGCTTCGTCTTTTCAGCAAGAGGATGTTTGACGGAAAGAGAGAGATTGATGGTTGGCATCTGAGAAGATGAGGGACAAAAAGTACGTCCCATGACCGGAATAACCAGGACATCATCTGTATTCTTTTGACGTTCTTCTTCGGTGTACATGGCTAGTACAACCTTCATGAGCTCCTCTTTATACATTCTGGAGTCTGTAAATTATGCTTCGATGCCTCAAAAGGGGTTAAGATCAGCCACTTTCTTTCAGACTTCTCCATTGTTATCAACATACTTGAAGCATTGATAGAGAGTAGATGGCACGATGTTATGTTCATGCAACCACGGTCTTTCCAACAAGACGTTGTAGGAGACATGATTGTCAATCACATAGAAAGTGACCTTCCTTCAGAGATCGCCTATTTTGACATTTAGGTGAATCTTTTCCAATGGTTCACTTCTTCCAGAATTGAACCCCAGAATAGTCATAATTTTTGCAAAAAGATTATGGACTGGGACCTTCAGCACATCCAATAGAGTCGTTGGCATAATGTTGAGTGCAGATCCTGGGTCGACTAGAATGCGATCGACCTTCATGGTATCGACATATCCCGTATAGTAGAGAGGTCGATCATGTCGATTGTCCTCTAGGAGTATATCATCTTGAGTGAAGGTGATATTGGGGATCAACTCCATCTCACTATTGCAATGAGAACATGCCATTTGTTCCTCGTCTGGTTTCTTAAGATGGGCCAGACAAGCGTCTGCTTGCATTAAATCTTTAGTTAACTTCTCTCGGGTTTCCCTTGAGAGACGCAGGAGTTCGAAAATTGATAACCTTACCGGAGTATTGGCTAGTTGAGCCAATATGTCAAAGTTATACAGCTTTTTAAGTCTAAGTGGTAGAGTTTTTTTTAATATTTTATCGAAGCGAACTGGCTGTTTGCCTTTGTTAGACACTATTGGTTTGGGAGAAATTGGTTCCATTTGAGGCGATAACGTCGAAGGATCATTGACGACAAGTAGAGAAGATGTTGAAGGGACATCAGAGACTGAAGAAGGAGTGGCTGAATTCTCTAGTCCATCTGGATAGTCTCTAAGATAGAGCCTCCCAGATCGGGTACCGGTCATGGCTTCTTTTTCGAAACTGGTGTAAAGGACACCATGTTATAGTTTTTCATCATAGTCTTGCCTCTGGAAGACTTCTTTTGAAGACATGATGGATTTGTCCAAAATCCCAGTCTAACATGGGACTGATTGTGTTGAAGACGTAGGAAAAGGGGTATAGGAGACCCTTTTCCATCATTTAAGCCTAGGGCTTTCTGTAGATCATATCACATCTTTATCATCAGTTCTTGGGACTGTTGACTATATAGATGGAATGTTGGCCGGTAATTGATTTCCGGCTTTGGTGTTATTGCTTCAGCAGAAGAAGGCGAAGCTGCCGCTGGGATGAAGGTAGAATCCAAAGGTGGAATATGATCATCCAGTGACATCATATGACACGACTTGTATTTGATCACTTTTTTTAACTTCATAGTGGAAGCAGGTGTCTTTGGTTCAAAGTCAGCAACCAAATCGGGGTGAATCCATATGATCTCCCTTTTGTCGGTCGATAAGGGTACGAGACCGTTACATCGTGTTGGCGGATATTTGACGATCTCCAGAGTGGCTTTCGGAATGGGGACGACACAATTCTGTACAAGTTAAGCAGAAAAGTTACCAAATTGTGGAGAGACGACATTGGCAGTCTCTATTTTTTTATCTTGCTGAAGGGTAATTGCCTTGGCATTGATCAGTTCCTGGATCTTCCCTTTAAGTATATAGCACGCCCTAGTCGGATATCCCAAGAACCTGTGATAGACACAGTATTTAGGATTGTCAGTCTTACCTACTTTATTTGGCTGTTTTGCTTCGGAAAGTTGAAGTTTGTTGCTCTTGATAAGACAATCGAATATGCTCATGATGTCATCCTCATCAAAGGAATACTTCCCCTTAGGACGTGGTGCTCTCTGTGGGGGTGCCGTCGTGGTAGGTGTTGACTGACCAACATTGATGGATAAAGCTTATTTGCCTTTTACATTGATGGCTAAAGCTTCTTTGCCTTTGTAGTTATTCTGACGACCGCCACTGCTGGTTATAGAATGTTCATCTTTTTCAAGATTAGGCATCTGGATGCCTAGTTGTTTAAACTTGTCAGCACTATCTTCGGCTGTCTCGGTACTTATTATGAAGGAGGCCCAGTCTTGGAATTACGTGGATCTAGTCCACTTGTTGATTATAGATAACAAGTTTGATTTGCATGTATATAGAGTCAGTGCATATGGAGTACCCAGAGGCATTTTGAGGGCCTCACAATGGAAGCGCTCGATAAAATATTCAGCAGTTTCGTCAGGTCGTTGTTTAATTTTGATGAGGGTCGACATGGTCATGTCATTTATTTTCTCATAGAATCGTTCCAGGAACATTTGTTTCAATCCTGCAAAAGTTGTTATGCAACCATCTGGCAAACTATGATACCAGTCATAGGCCGCACCCGCCAAGCACCCGATGAATACTCTAGTAAGTAGAGCATCATTTGGTTGGAGCTGATCGGTCATTACCTCGAAGTGATTGAGATACTGACTCGGAGATGAGCTGTCGTCAAACAGCATGATAGTCAGTGACTTGTATTTAGGTAGAAATAGAACTTCCATCCACTCTACAGGGTAAGATTGGTTGATCCCTAGCTTCTGCAGGCCGTCCTCCTTCTTGAAGGCTTCAAACTTGTTACGCAAAAGCTTTACTGCCTCCAGGGGATCTATTGAGGCTTGGGGAGCATTAGACTGATTCGATGTATTAGGAGGAAGAACTGCATGATAAGCACCACCGCCAGCACCAGATTGACTTAGAGTAGCCTGAGAGGGTATAGTAGCATTATGGGTAGATTGTACTCCCAGACCAGTATTGATAGGGGCAGATGCTACTACATGTTCTTAGGTTAGAATTAGATTCGCAACCGGTGGAACAGTATATTGTGCTACGATCACAGCATGCATACTTGCAACCATTTTAGCCATGGTTTTTAACTTAGTCTCTAATGCACCAATCCTCTATTCTTGACTGTCGGAGCTGGAAGCATCTTGTTCTTAATTAGTGACATAAGCAGTCCTTTCTTTGGCTATTGATGATGATATGGTGGAAAAGATAGTTCGCTCAGAGCTTTCACTATCGACATCAAAGTCATGCAGGAAACTACCCCTAGGATGAAGAGTGGGAAGATTCCTTTGATCGAAGAAATCTTAGTCAGAATCAGGAAGATTCTTTTGACCGATTGTTTCTTGGTCGGAAGGAAGACCGATTATTCCCTAGTCGAAAGGAAGATTCCTTTGACCGATTGTTTCTTTATCGGAAGAAAGATTCCTTTGACCGAGTAGGTCTCGGCTTCTTGATCTGGTATTTTGGTAGACTCCTTCACCGGAGTCACGGATACGATTAAGGTATTGTTGACTGGGATTGCGGGATGCATTACGTCTTGGACGTTTTCTACCCCAGTACTTTAGGACGTCATGTTGACCGAAGCATATTGCAACTCGTCTTTATCCACCATAATGAGTTTAGGAGTCCGAGTATATTTCAAACAGCCGAAGATAGACCCTTTGGCTGATTGACAGCAATATTTTATCACTACTTCATGATGATGATTACAGGGATGCTCCTGGTATGGAGTTACAGGTAGATGAGATGGTCCTGCGACCTTCCATTTTTGTACAAGAAGTTCACAGAAATCGGTTACAATGACAGGATAAGAAGTCGAAGGTAAATATTCCCTGATGATGTTATGAACAAGATTTTGGTTCTTGAGATACCTTGTTTTCTGTGTGTACAGAGAAGTATTGAGCTCATTAGCATAGGTGATAGAATTCTTGATTTGAGAAACTCTCTCTGTGAGCAACTTAGAAGGTGGTGCAGATTGCTCTTGATGCAGGCTTGATGTTATTTTATGCTGGTTAAGATAAGTGCGCATATCAGGGTTCTGCGCCACCTGGCTATCTATTAGAGACACCCTCAGTTTATCCTGTTTAGTTCTTAAAATGTACAAAGTAGGAATATCCTGGATCTGGCTTGATTGGTGCTGGCCATGAGGAGAAGGCATAATGCCCTGTTGTTCTGCACACACTATTTCAGTATGTTTGGCGCGTCACAGATGAGCAGCAGGAAAAGGACTTCGAGCAGAGTCTAATTTCTTGGCATTGATTTGATTGTCTCTGACAAGGGAAATAGACTTTCTACTCAGAAGCGTTCTCGTATTGATTGGCCCAAAGGCATAATCAGATGTATTTTCCACCAAGTCCAGGACAGAAAAATAATAAGGAGAGGTCATGGGGATGTAGCATTTTGTTCTGTGCATAGGCAGTGATTGGTGCACTCTCCGCTAATTTTGGAACTGGAAGGAAGAGAAAGCAGCCATAGCGTACTGTCCCCAGATTGGCGCCATGGTCATGACTGGCGCATCCTCTACCAATTTTAGAATTTGTAAGGAAGAGGAAGTGGCCATGTGGCGTTGTCCCCTAATTGGCACTAGGGTAGTGGTTGGAGCACTCTCTACTAATTTCAGAATTGACGAGGAAAAGGAAGTAGCTACAGAGCTTTTCTCCAAGCTTGGCACAGAAGTTGTGATTGGTGCACTGGAGGACTTTAGAGTATAAATAGCATACACCCTGTTCTTGGCAGCAACAGCTGTGGCGCTCTTGGCACCCCCTGTGCCAATCATGGCTTCGTAGGCAGTTTGGTCGACTTTCACGACCAAAGTCTTCTGCGTCGTACCGACCGATGCAATATTGTATTGAGTTGTCACTTTCTCTTCGGAGAAGAAAGTCGTCCCTAGAAGAGACGTTATTTTGTTTACAAAAACAAAAGTTGTTTGATTATAAACTGAGAAGAGTGTGTACAAAAGTACAAGTTGATTTTTGGAGAAGTACAACTAGGAATCTGATCAGAAAACGATCACTTTATCCCTTGGACGATGCGATGTCGAAGAAGAAAGCCTTTGGAGAGTGCTGCAGCAAGTGCTCAGGAGATTATGATCATTAGTGGTGCTTTGAAAGTGATTTGGAACTCTATTTATATAGTTTAGAGATAACCTTTAAGTAGTTATCCTGATTGGCGCACACTGCATTTGGTGCGCCATTCATCCAGTCGTGCGAACGGTTGGTTTAACTGCTTGGACGTGTTGTATTCTGTAATGGAGATGCGCTTGGTCGTGGGCAGTGTCACGTACACGTTCTTTAAGATTAGTGGCATGCGTACCACGTCATCTAACTGTTTCTGGATGATTTGATCGGATAGCACCACTATCGAATGACAACGAGCGCTATTTGCTGTTGTAATGCATCCTGCATAATTTATTGATTACCTCGTGCCAACTGCAAATGGCGTGAGTCAGCTTTCAGTCATTATGACAAATCTGACACAATCTCCTCGACCGCCGTCCGTTCGAGATTCGAAATAAATTTTTCTCGACTGACATGCTGTCAGTCATGACAAAAATTGTTTAGCTTCTCGAGGAAGCATGCCACGTGTCAGCCAGCACCATTTGATGACCAGTGCCAATTGATGTCATGCACCATCTGTTGTCTGGTGCCATTTGACTATTTGAGTGCTAGCGCCAATTATGAGTAGGGCACGATGATGTTCAAACTTTTTTAGCTTCTACATATATAGTCTAAAAATTCCAAAAATCCACAAATATATTTCAAAGAAATTATTTACCATATTTTAAAATAAATATTATTTTAGCAGTAAGTGTTGGTGTTTTTGCCTTTGGACTAGAAAAGATAGTCCCACATCGGCTACACTAAATGGTGATTATCTCAATATAATGCATTGCTTGTGTTGAGGTGTGCACATGAGGTGTAGTGGGGCACAAGTTTGTGCCATGTGGAAGTATTTTCTAGAAGGAAAAAGGATTAAATCCAACAAGGATGAAAGTTAATTTTTGTTGTGCGGATGCGGACTCGGACTCCAGGATGTCTCGTGCATGCACGGGAGTGTTCGGGGGGTAGGCATGGACTGGCACACTTCTATGCTGATTGTGGGATGATCTAAAATATCAAACTCTATTTTTGAGTATTGGTATTTTAGTCCCACATCGGATAGGAGAAGAGGTGAAGTCTCAACTCCACTCTATAAATAGAGCCCCTTGGCCTCCTTTGAAGATGCACCAAGAAGAGAGTTGAGGGAGTCTGTTAAGTCCAGGAAGCCCGTTCAAGTCTCAAATATTGACTTACGAGCGTTCCAGAAGTTCTCCTGAACTTGCTGGTTCCTGGGAGCTTATCCGTACTGCGGGTATAGCTTTGAGCGCCGGTGTTCTACACCCCAGCGAGATCCGTTCTTCTTCTTCCTCTCTCTTTCTGTTGCCTTCGAGAATCTGAGACTCAACTGTTGTTGATCATCTCTTGTTGCCTTCGAGAATACCGTCGCTTCTCTTTAGAAGTAATACGGTTCGGTTGCCTTCGAGAATACCGTCGCTTCTCTTTAGAAGTAATACGGTTCGGTTGCCTTCGAGAATACCGTCGCTTCTCTTTAGAAGTTATACGGTTCTGTTGCCTTCGAGAAATATTACAAAATAATCTTTTTAGATTCTCGTAAAACAACTTCACCTTCTTTAGGGTGTTGTTGCCAGAAACATTGTCTTTACAATTGTTTCTGAACTTCTATTTTTTCCATCGATTGTTCGTCAAGGGACCAACAATCTCAAAGCTATACGATTCGATGGAAAATACACGTGCTTCGCTTGTCGATACCGGCTTTAACAAGTTGAAGAAATTCGACGGTGAACACTTCCAGATCTGGAAGCGAAAGGTGACTCTGAACCTTCAACTCGTGGATGTTGATCACGTGTTGGATGAGGAAGAACCAATCGTTCCAGCAACAGGATCTGCTGCTGTTCTGGCCGCTGCTACGAGTAAGCAGACGAAGTGGAAAAAGGATAACAGCATATGCAGGCTGCTGATCCTGAATTCCATGGAAGACTCTCTGGCCGAGTCCTACACAAAGAAGACTTCTGCCAAAGAGATCTGGGAGTCCGTGGGGAAGCTGTATGACGACGACGAGGCCCGGTCGAAGATGTTCATGGTTGAAAAATACCACAAATGGGTCTTTGAAGACGAGAAGACCATGCTGCCCCAAGTGAAAGAGTTCCTGAAGCTGCGCCAGAAACTGGAGGATGATAGCATGCCCCTCGTCGACAAGTTCGTCGTTGGAGGGATCGTGGCAAAACTTCCTCCAGGATGGAGCAACATCTATGCAAGGATGCATAGAAAGAAGATGGAGATTAGCCTGGATAATCTCCTCAGTGAGATTCATGTTGAGGACGAAATGCGCTCTCAACAGAAGTTGGACGCCCTATCCAAGCAACTAGCAACGGCAAATCTGGTTCAAGCCACCAGAGAGAACAAAGGGAAGCAGGCGGCTTCTCACCACAAGAAGAAGGACTTCTCGAATCTGAAAGTGAAGGGTCCAGGATTCAAGCAACAGAAGTCCAAGTCCCATGTGACTTGCTTCAACTGTGGCAAGAAGGGTCACTATAAAAGTGAATGCAAGTCCAAGCCCAAAGAGCAAGGTGAGCCTAACAAGGTTTCTTTGGTTACTAATCAGGTTGCCATGATAGCACAGGTTGCAACTGTGGGGGCAGACTTGGACTGGTGGATAGACACTGGCGCGACATGTCATGTCTGTTCAGACAAGGACTGGTTCGTCTCCTATGAGCCTACTTTCGAGAAAGTCATGATGGCAAACCAGGCACAAGCTGAAGTACTGGGGATCGGGACGGTGGAGCTGAAGCTTACATCGGGGAACATTCTGACGCTTCAAGGTGTGAAGCATGTTCCTGCAATCGCAAAGAACCTGATCTCTGGGAGTCTGCTCTGCAATGCAGGCTTGAGGATGGACATCAATGCTGGCCAAATGGTGATGTCCAAGAAGGGTACTTTCTTCGGGAAAGCTTTTCAGACTGAAGGAATGTACAAAATTCAGCTTGTTGTAACCCAGCATAATAATGTTAATGCTATCACTAGTTTGAATTACTCTCTTGAATTGTGGCATAATAGACTAGGACATGTTCATTGTAAGCGAATAAACAAAATGTCTAGTCTAGGACTTATCTCCAAGTGTGGGGGTAAGGTAGAGAAATGTGAGATATGTGCTCAGACGAAGATCACAAGGAAACCCTTTCACAGGGTCAATCGAAGCACAGATCTTCTGGAGTTGGTTCACTCAGATATCTGTGACTTCAAACAATTCTCTACAAAGGCCGGGATGAAGTATTTCATTACTTTCATAGACGACTTCTCCAAGTATGCCTTCGTCTATTTACTCAAATCTAAAGACGAAGCATTCGAGAAGTTCAAGGAGTTCAGGGCCGAGGCTGAACGGCAAACTGGACAACAACTCAAGAGGCTGAGGAGTGATCGAGGTAGGGAATATAGGTCTCACGAATTCTCATCATTCTGCAAAGAACATGGAATCATCAACGAGACGACGGCTCCGTATTCTCCACAATCCAACGGAGTAGCAGAAAGGAAGAACAGAACGTTGACAGAGATGATGAACTCTATGCTGTTGACTGCGGGTCTCCCAAAGTGCTATTGGGGAGAAGCTGCATTAACGGCCACTTTCATTCTGAACAGAGTGCCATATGCAACTTCCGACATAACTCCTCATGAACTCTGGTTCAAAGTCAGACCCAACCTGAATGTCATTCGAGTGTAGGGGTGCCTGGCTTATGTGAAGCTCCCGGATCTGAAGATTCAGAAGCTGGGGACAAGGACTACTAAGGCGATCTTCCTGGGGTATGCCGAGAAGAGTGATGCTCGGAGATTCCTTGATATCGAGTCAAATCATATCATCGAATCTCGCGATGCTGAATATTTTGAAGAAAAGTTTGCAAGGCACAAGAACATTGTTCTCACGGATATTCCGGAGAATAATGAGGGTGCGAAGCAGACAGAGGTCTTTATCGAACCGGTAGTCCAAGATGGAGCTGTTGTCGATGAGACATCAGCTGAACCAGAACTCGCTGAGCCGTCAACTAAGCGAGCGAGGAGGCCGAAAGACTTCGGAGATGACTTCGTCACCTATCATGTGGAAGCAGATCCGCTTACCTATGATGAGGCGATGAAGACCAGAGATGCTATATTCTGGAAGGAGGCGATTGACAACGAGATTGACTCAATCACCTCCAATAACACATGGGTATTGGTCGACCTACCAGAAGGAGCAAGACCCATCGGATGCAAATGGATCTTCAAGAAGAAGATGAAAGCAGATGGAACCATTGACAAGTTCAAGGCCAGGCTAGTGGCCAAGGGATTTGCTCAGAAGCAGGGGATCGACTACTTTGACACTTATGCTCCAGTAGCTCGGATGACAACTATCAGATTGTTAATTGCTTTAGCAGCAATACACAAGCCGGTGATACATCAGATGGATGTGAAAACGGCATTCCTTAATGGCGAGCTGACCAAAGAGATCTACATGCAACAACCAGAAGGTTTTGTCGTCAGAGGTCTGGAAGACAAAGTCTGCAAGTTGATGAAGTCTCTGTATGGTTTGAAACAAGCTCCCAAAATGTGGCATGAGAAGTTTGACAAGGTGATAAGGTCAAATGGCTACAGGGTCAGTGAAACAGACAAGTGTGTCTATACGAAGTTTGCTGACGGAAGAGGAGTAATCGTCTGTCTATACGTGGACGACATGCTAATCCTAGGTACGGATTTAAGCTGCGTCTCAGAGACAAAGAAATTCCTCTCGACCAAGTTCAGTATGAAGGACTTGGGGGATGACGACGTAATCTTGGGGCTCAAGATCATCCGGACAGGCACTGGAATAGCGCTGTCACAGTATCATTACATTGAGAAGATGCTCTCTCGCTACGGGTATCAAGATCTTCCTATTATTGATACACCGTACAGGAGTGATCTGAAACTGGAGCCAAATTCGAAGGAGAGCGTCAGGCAGTTGGAGTACGCTAGCGTCATCGGAAGTTTGATGTACGCTACTATTGCCACAAGGCCTGACATAGCCTTTGCAGTGGGAATGCTGAGTCGATTTACGAGCAATCCAGGCGTAAAGCATTGGAAAGCTGTGAAGCGTGTTATGAGATATCTCAAGAAGACTCAGACATATGCACTATACTACAGCGGAGATCCGTCAGTAGTGGAAGGCTTCAGTGATGCTAGCTGGTGTTCAGAGGTGGAGAGCGAATATTCCACAGGTGGATATGTGTTCGCCATGGGTGGAGCTGCTATATCGTGGAAGTCGAAGAAGCAGACTATGTTATCTCGCTCCTCCATGGAATCTGAATTCTTTGCATTGGACGCTGCTGCAGATGAAGCAGAGTGGCTTCGGGAGCTCATATATGACCTTCCAATGGTTGGGGCTCAGATACCGGCGATTCCGATATACTGTGACAACCAGGCGGCAGCAGCAGTGGCATCAAATGAACTCTTCAACGGGAAGAAGAGGACTGTGCGGTTGAAGCACAGAGCAGTGAACGATCTCATCAAAAGGGGCGTCATTGCAGTGATCGATGTTCGGAGTCAGGAAAACCTGGCGGATCTGTTCACGAAGGGTCTCAAGCGTCAGCTGGTCGAGGACACAGCAAGGAAGATGGGCTTGAAGACTTTCTGATATTGTGTTATTGTAATCCTACCATAAAATTTTATGTTATTGGTTCAAAGAGAAATCTACTAGACATTTAATTTTTGGTTCAAAGGAGGATCATTGACTAGAATAATATCAGTTAACAGTGGGTACTTGTTCTGCGGAACATGGAAGGGTTACGGACCCATAACCACTGTTGTCTACTATGTATTTTCTGCGGAAAATTGATCCTGTGGGAAGGATGGCTTAAACGCCTTAATGAGTTCTCAGGCAGAGTAAATACCTGGTGTGCTTTACAGGAAGCACGGTAGAGCAGCACTACAAGGAGTGAAACTCCATGCTACAGTGGGGTGACTCCACCATGAGGTTCCCAGGTAGGGATAATGCCTCGGCTTTGCAAGCTAAGTCACAGCGGAGTAGCACCGCAAATAGGCAGGTAGCCTAATGCTGTATGATAATCGTAATAAAGAGAGGTAGACAGCACTACAAAGAGGACGATATCCTCATGTTACAGTGGCATGACACCACGAAGAGGTACCGGGTAGGGTAAAGCCTCGGCTTCGCAAGCCATGTCATAGCGGCGTAACACCGCACGGAAGCGCAAGGCTTCATGCTGGGTAGTTTGGCACTACAAAGGGGCTTGTGACCTCATGCTACAATAGTATGACACTACAATGAGGTACCCAGGTGGGGTAAAGCCTCGGCTTTAAGCCATGTCATAGCGGCGTAGCACCGCAAAGAAGCGCAATGCTTCATGCCATGACTCTTTATAAAGAACTCACCTATAGTGTATGGAAAGAGATATCAGGCCGTCTCTTGAGGGTAAGCTTGTAGACGCCCAAAATTATACACTGAAACCAGGCTGGCACAAGGCCTTCAATGTGCAGCCAGAAGCACAGTTGATGTCATTATGTGAGTAGAAAGAATTGCAGTTATGGTGCAGAATTCAAGGTCTAGTCCATTCTTGTATCATGCTGTTATTTAACCTATGCGGGAAGATTCAAGTCGTAGCGACATCTCTCCTAATGCATGATGGACAATCACTGTGGGGAACGCTCAACCCATATATTGAGATATGTGGGGGATTGTTGGTGTTTTTGCCTTTGGACTAGAAAAGATAGTCCCACATCGGCTACACTAAATGGTGATTATCTCAATATAATGCATTGCTTGTATTGAAGTGTGCACATGAGGTGTAGTGGGGCACAAGTTTGTGCCATGTGGAAGTATTTTCTAGAAAGAAAAAGGATTAAATCCAACAAGGATGAAAGTTAATTTTTGTTGTGCGGATGCGGACTCGGACTCGGACACGGACTCCAGGATGTCTCGTGCATGCACGAGAGTGTTCGGGGGGTAGGCGTGGACTGGCACACTTCTATGCTGATTGTGGGATGATCTAAAATATCAAACTCTATTTTTGAGTATTGGTATTTTAGTCCCACATCGGATAGGAGAAGAGGTGAAGTCTCAACTCCACTCTATAAATAGAGCCCCTTGGCCTCCTTTGAAAGATGTACCAAGAAGAGAGTTGAGGGAGTCTGTTAAGTCCAGGAAGCCCGTTCAAGTCTCAAATATTGACTTACGAGCGTTCCAAAAGTTCTCCTGAACTTGCTGGTTCCTGGGAGCTTATCCGTACTGCGGGTATAGCTTTGAGCGCCGGTGTTCTACACCCCAGCGAGATCCGTTCTTTTTCTTCCTCCCTCTTTCTGTTGCCTTCGAGAATCTGAGACTCAACTGTTGTTGATCATCTCTTGTTGCCTTCGAGAATACCGTCGCTTCTCTTTAGAAGTAATATGGTTCGGTTGCCTTCGAGAATACCGTCGCTTCTCTTTAGAAGTAATACGGTTCGGTTGCCTTCGAGAATACCGTCGCTTCTCTTTAGAAGTTATACGGTTCTGTTGCCTTCGAGAAATATTACGAAATAATCTTTTTAGATTCTCGTAAAACAACTTCACCTTCTTTAGGGTGTTGTTGCCAGAAACATTGTCTTTACAATTGTTTCTGAACTCCTGTTTTTTCCATCGATTGTTCGTCAAGGGACCAACAGTAAGAACATATAATATATAACCACCGTTTGTAAAATGGTCTACTAGGTCACTAAAATAAAATACAACTATAAGACATATCTACATGGATGTCTTTAGACGCACTATATGACTACATAGGTTTAGGTTTGGTTCGGGTCTAGTCTGGCCTAAATTGGTATAATCGGGTCTCCTGAAAGTCATAAACTTAATAAATAACTAATTAAATCATATATAGGGGTCGGGTCACAACCTTGACTTGTTTTTCTAGTTGGGACACACATATGGCTCGTCCTGTCCTACTATGGCTAAGATACAAGTCAAGACACATATATACTAGCCGCGCCAAAATTTCTAGTAGATATGCATCTCAATCTTAACCATGACTAAGGCCATATATATAGTATTTAGGCTATTATAAGTATAATCATATATTATATATATATATTATATATATATATATATATTATATATTATATATATATATATATATATATATATATTATATATATATATATATATATATATAATATATATATATACAAAATTGTATATATATATATTATATATATATATATATATATATATATATATACAAAATTGTATCTAAATCTATTTGGCCCAAATAAATTCAAAATAGTTCTACCAAGTCTTGGCAACCTAACATGGCTCTGCCAAGTGTGGTTGGCTAGGTTAGGGTCCAAATATATTTTCGATTCAAATCGAAACCAAAAAGTCAACTAATGAGTCTTTTGTGCCATTCGCAAATAAATAACACATGGGGACTCGATTCAGTGGCACACCCTTGGCATGTGCGTCGTAGGCTCAAAATGGGTCAAACCTATATATTGGGTCAAACGGTTTTGATCAATGTCGAGTCCCAAAGTCACGTTGGAAGTTAGGTCTAGAATTACAATAAATAATCAAACGACCTAAATTTGACCTGAAGTTGTGCTAAGTCAAAAGAATGTTTGGGGACACTTTTGGACGGGACATAATATACCAAGTTGAGGGTGGACTCGTCTACTTCAAAACTCATGAAGGACATTTTGAAAGATTAGCATTTCTTGTTCTCCAAAATCAAAGCTACGGAAAAGTACATCTATACTCATACTAAAAAATAAAAAAATCTAATCAAATAAATAAAAAATAATCTAAAATAAATAAAATATAATTTTCAAAAATCAGGGTGCTTATAGTCTACCCAACTTAAAAAAAATTTCTTAAAAAAACTCAATAATGATTAGGGAGAAGACGCTTTTCAACCCTCGAACAAATAATACAACTTGTCTTCAAATATTTAAGGGACGTACTCTAAAAGATTGCTACTCTAGCCTAAAAGAAACAACTGACAAGCCAATGCTAATTCAACTATCTATAACTATTTTTCTACCATCCATGGACACTAACTCCTTCCTAAATTTGAAAAGTTCCCAACTAATTTACCCACTAGGGATCCTCATATGTTATTGTGATTATCTAGGTAGAGTTTATTAAACTTATAAAATTTGCTTCTAGTCTAGGCGTCTAACTATATCCTCCTAACCATATTATTATCACAAATTATAAAAAAGTGTTTTGGATATCTATAGGTTGTCCACGAAACTATTCAATTAGTTTCTAAAATTTCTAATAGTTTGCAAACAATCAGCCTTCAAAAACAGGTTCATGAAATTGTAACTTGCAGTAGTATCGGGTGATTTTTCTGGAAGTTCCAAGAACTTTTATGAAAAAAATACAATAAATTTCAACAAACGATTTGAAGGGGTATGTAGGTGGTTAACTTGTCTATGCGAGAATTTATGGTTCAAAATTTTATCGAACGACTATGGGAAAATGCTACCTT